>JAPYZM010004090.1:0-24696 GCA_030522845.1 Psyttalia concolor
ATGGCGAGGTAAGTCGTTTTCCACGTGTTAGTATTTTATTACAATATTTTCTCTCATAAATAAATAATTGAATTTTCCTGAGAACCAGGGGACCCAAAAATGCGTCGATTTTTGCACTCGATAAAAAAATTTCGGGATTGTTATCCCTCTCCTATTGGAAGTGCTGGGTTAAATTTTGACTATCGAAAATTGCGCTTTCAGTCGACCACAAAAGGACGATAAAAAATCGTTTAAATAAATAACATTTTCCGTTGATTGTTGCCAGCTTTCACGAAAGTTTAAAGTGTCTGTAACTGCTGAGCCGTTTACAATTAATATACATTTCATGGAGAGACTTTGTTCCTCCTCCCTCCACCTGAATTTCTATTTTTTTTTTGCTTCAATAAAAAATTGATTGAACCGTTAAATTTTTGATCAAGCCTGCCTGTTATGTTTACAGCTGCACTTTTATGGTTGAACCTGTTTGCTTTTTATTTAGGAGATCCTCCCGCACTCGTTATTTTACCGTTGGTCATTCGCGTTAGCATGATCTCATGCTCCATTAGAAGTTTATTTTTATGGACCGAAAAATCAATGAAAATTCTGGGAGGGGAGGGGAGGGGCGGGGGCGGCAATGAATGAGTCGTTTCGCGTGACCTAAAAATTAAAAAATTCTCTTAAAAAGTTCTGCGCAAGGAGCAATTCAAAGTTTATTTCCATTAAATTATTTAGTTCAAATTTTTAATATTTTTCAAGGGCAATTCGCACGCTCAATTTTGCGAAGCAGAATGCAAAGTATTTAAAGGGAGATCAGTTTCATGGGGCGATAGTAAAAGAGCTGTTATAAAACGTTCGGAGACTCACCCGTTTCCTATTGGTTGATATTTTACTCCACCTCTCCACTGCTGCAGAGGTTTTTTGTTTCCTCCCCCGAAAATTTCCCTTGATTTTTTTTTTTGCACAGTTGTTCGGAGAATTGAAAGTTTGTCGACCCTTTATGTGATTTGTTTGTTTATTTTTTTTTTTGTTCTCGAGGAAATTGGAACATGAAAAAGTTTTGAATCATTGTATCAAACTTTTCGCGTGCAGTTTTAGAGAGAACGTAAAATTATTGCGACTGGCCTCCGAAAAAGAGGTAGTTTCACTGGCAATCAAATCTTGCGTTCGCTTTGTTACAATTCGAAGTGTGAATTGAGGGACAAGTATTTGCAAATGATTGTGAAAACTATTTACGAATGTTTAATATGGAAACTCTCAGATTGGCAGCAGTTCTGTTGTTTCCTCTAGATTTCCCTCTCTATTAAAATAATGACTTTCCCGGAGATCCATATCGCTCTATGACACTCGCAAAAAATATGAACATAGCAAATGTAAGCAATTCTCAAGAATTATACTCCCCATTTGAATACGAAAGAAATAACCGATCGAGTCAGGTGGTCGTGTCTCCATTTCCACTCTCCGTTCTCAGATAATAAGAAGCCAATTTTTTTAATACAGAATCGATTTTCACCATATCTTCCCATCTAATATCGTAAACCGACCCTCTACTATACCATTTTCAATGGAAAATTTTTCCGATCTCTTGGGCGATGGAGTAAAAATGATCTCTTCTCTATTCGCTTCCTCACTCCATTCTTGAAATACTGATTATTCCTGGAATTTTGAAAAACTCTTGTGTAAGGAGGGGCAAAAAATTCTTGAATTAAAGTTTGAGATGGGATGAACGAGGGAGTGGCGAGAGACGAAGTGGAAAATTATGCTGAACCTTCATTCATTGGAGGACTTAGTTATTATGAAGTTCAAAGTGAGAGGAAATTTTTGCTGAAAATTCCGATTAAAAGTCCTAATTTCAAGGATGGCCAGCCACATTCACCACTTTTTCAAAAAAACCGAAACATTTAAATCCTCATAGGAACAAGATTATTTTAAGATTCACATTATTTCCTATTGAAATCATTGATTAAAGGCTTTACATTAATAATAGCAGTAAAAAAAATTTTAACACTCGACAATTGTGCAAAACTGAGGAGTTGTTTGCATTGTACGTTTCGTAAAAAATTACCAGCACTTCTCATTGAAAATTATGGCACTTCTCATTGAATTTTATTTCACTCGATAACATTTTAAACTGCAATTTTACCATTCTTTTTTCTCGTAATTTTTATCAGATTTTTCTCCCCGCGTGTAATCAGAATAATCCTCTTTCTTTGAGCTTCTCAACAATCTACGGCTATTTGTTATTGGCCTTAATCTTTATTAATGCCATAAAACATAATTGATTATGTCTGGAGACTCTCGCTCCCCTCCTCTTCGTTCATACCCCCAGGGGAGGCCGTTAATTAAATAAAACTGCATTAGCCTAGAGACGAAAGAATAAAATAAAGTGAGAAATTTGAAGTGAGACGGAACTAATTTTCAAGGAGCGTAGAAGAAAAAATAAGTGTCAGTAAATTTGGGATAAACGTGAGTGTAAAAACGAAAAAAAAAGAGAGAGAGAGAGAGAGTGAGAGGGAGGAAGGGAGAAAATGTCGACGAATGAAAGGGGATTAGGAGGTATAAAGATGGGAAGATTCTCTCCGGTGAGTCGAGGGGAGGAGGAAAAAGAGGGAAACAAGAAGTAGATAGAAATAAGTGAAGGAATATAAGTGTAAAAAGGAGGTAAAAGGCGTGCTGCCGTCTTATTGCCACTCGTTTCTTCCCCACCGTCCAGCTATGTCGTAACACTACGTGGGTTAGAAGTTTTTCTCTCCTCTCTCTCCCCAATCCCTCCACCCACTCGATCCTCTCCGAGATGTACTGGGCACTCTTCAGAACTCTTTCGCTACCTTCAGGCTCCTTTTATACTCAATCCGTTGGGGGACGGTTCGGAAAAGTGGAGGACGCGGTAGACCGTTCAGTCGTGCTGCAGTGTCACTGCGGCTGGACTGAAATTAGAGCGGCTTGCACCGATCACAGCCACACAACCGCGGTGTGAGGTGGCCAGGCCAAGCGAATTGAGTGACAAAATTAATGCCGAATTGTTGAGTAATAAAAAGTTTTATTGAAAACTCTCTCTCACACTTTCGCTGAGTCAGTGGAATTTTAAATGATGTCAATTACTTTTTAATTAAATAAACAATATCGATTGTCTCCCGGCACTTTTAGAACTGGCCGTGGTTTTCATGAAGCCGGGGTTTTTTTCTTATCTTTTCAGTCTCAACGGAGACTATTCACTCTCCTCGCGAGTACTCGAATTTATCTTATCCCGATCAGAAGTTTTTCGTATTTTTTTTATGGGGAATGAGCGAGACCGAGGCCGGTCTCCGAGACTTTTTTCGAGTTATTCGGGGAGACTGATATTTATTTGCAGTTAAAGGAATCGACGAGAATTGGGGGGACATGTGGCGTTAAGTATATTCTGGTGTTTTCAATATAATTCTGTTAAGTTACTGAAGCTGATCATGGGAAGAATAAATCCAGAATGATAAAAATATTCTTTTAATTTTTATTGCACAAAAAAAGATGTCGAAAGTATATTACAACGGAAAAAATGTAAATCAAAGAATAGAAGCCTCTTACCCTTCACTTCTCGCTCAAATTTATAGCAAAATTAGTTCAATTTGGCGCCATCAATTATTCCATTCTCATTGAATATTAAATAGACGGATTTATACATTCCCAATTCGGATTGGTAGTTGCCGGTATTTGAAATTCTGAAAATTGGGTTACATCTGAAAACTATAATCGTCCATTTCACTTGAATATTCAATAGAATTGTTTAAAAAATAATGCGGAAGGTTGGATGTGTAAAGTGAGCTAAAATCAGCTATATTTTATATAAAAATATATTCCTGAACTTTTCATATTTCACAACCTAATAATATACTTGAGTTTGAGATTGCCAAATTTCTCCGACAAATTCGAACAATACAAGGATATTCCCCAGGCCATTAGCCGCTGAAATTCTCTGAATAACCCAAGCACCTGACTAGTAATTAAACTAATTAAAATACTCCCAATTAACAACAAATCATTCCCTCTCAAAACTCCTATAATTACCTCCATTCACCGAGGAAATCTCCTCTTCCGGAGGAACCCTGAAAATTAAGTCTCAAACCGTATGAAATAGCATTTAAAAAACTTAACAAAATAAATCTGCATCAAAGAGGCGTAAATTATGCACATTTTCGTTTTTTTTTTTCATTTTTATTTTATCCATTTATGAGTGAAAGTTGCACGAGGAAAGGTTCATTAGGGAAAACATTTCACTTCTGCTCATAGAGTCCCGGTGTGAAAGTGAATGGAAAAGGGGGTGGGAGAGGGTGAATGAGAGGTCAAAAAGAATACGATTTCGCTCTAATTGCGTCACTCTTGGGCTCATTGAAATCGCTGAGTTTTATTCATAGCTGGCATACTGGAAAGTTTGCTCTTTGAGTTTGCCGATTAAAAGGACGAAATATATACGAAGGAGGAAAATATCCATAGGATGTAATAAGTGGGAACGATATACGCGATAATACTAATATCGTTATATCTCTAATTGATCATAAGCAGTAATTAAATTTATGTAATTGTCATCAACATTCACTACTTATTTTTATACTTTATTTACTTAGTTTTAATATTTAATGAATTAACTTCTATCCGTTCATCTAATTACATTAAATTTAAATAATTTAATCAGTAAAAGTGAAGCACAAAAAATCGTTAGAATGGAATTTATTCAACGGAAATTGAGAACTATCAATTGAATTTTTTTGCGGATAAAAATTTGGAAAATTCAGTTCAAAATGGGTAATTTTTCGGTGAGAATTGTTCAGATTACAATGAAAATACTTTCCTCCAGTTTTTAGTCTTCCATTTGTCTTTTCTTGCTACCCAGCATGTGGGCTTTTGGGTCAAATGCGAAGGAATAAAGGTTGGCTCGTACATAATTGCTCACGTAGATTGCAATTGCTGGCGAGTGCAACGGCCAATTAAACTCGAACTCCTCTGCTATTCGCCCTTCCACTCTCCGACTTCACATTTTCTCAGTGTTCTCACATTTTTTTTTTATTTCTTTACATGTCTAAATGCCGTGTGACGAAGAGATATAACCGAGGAACAATTAGTGCATGAACTTTTGATGAGATATGAATTCAACAAGTCAAGATTAAAGTCTATTTATTTTCACCTGCGCGAGTTATATTTAACTTCTAAATTCGAAGGAAGTTACTGCAAAGAATACGAAAATGGAACGGAGAATTTCCATCATTTTTCCACTTCTTTTGCCCACTCGAGTTATTCTGATACACATCTTACTAATTATTTGTGTACGCGTGCGCTGGGAAATTAAACGATTTTACAGTGGGAAATAATCAGGATTCCATGGAGAGAAATAAAATTCGACCTATCGAGAAGAAAATGGGATATTTCGTAACAAGTGAAAAAAAATGGTTTTTGGCGAGTTTTTTGACGAGGGAGGTTTATATCACGAGCCGAAGGCGAGTGATATAATCCCGCGAGTCAAAAACCAGTTTTTTCACGTGTTACGAACAATATATTTCATCTCAATGTGTCGAAAAAACACTTTTTAATCACTCGACGCGAAGCGGAGAGTGACTGCAAAGTTACTTTTTCGACACAGCGTGATGAAAATATAACTTTTCCGATCAAACATTCTTCCGATAAAAATTTGAAGCCATTTTTAACTCAAATCTCAAAACAAATTTTATTGGCAAAAATATATTTTATTTTTTGTCCGAGGAATTCGCGGAAGACGTGACAAACTTTTGCATGATCAATGAGATTGGTATTTTCAAGGAATTTCGGAGAAGATAAAGGGAAAAAAACTCGCTGAATACCTCATTTCACTCCGCTGATTTTCCGTGTGCTGAAATCCTTCGATTTTGGATGGCGGGGAATCCAAGCGCGTTTCCTCTTGACTGAATGAACCAAAGAGTATCCTCGAACACCTTCACAGGATCACAAATTTTCCCAGCTTTTCAATGCTCCCCTTATTTCACGGAATTTATTTCTTCTCAGACTGAAATTTCACACTGAGAGAATGTCCTCATTCGTATACCCGATAATACCGGAAAATTAGTATTCTATTCACTTATTCCCTTGGTATCTAATATTATTGTTTATTGCATACATTCGGTTTTTAAAAATAATTTTCTGCAGTACTTCTCGGGATTTCTCGTCTGGCAATTGATATTTTATCCTTTCCAAACTCGAAAACTCGCAAATCACTACCGAAAAGCATTATTTTGGGACTGTTGGGATGGGATTTTCCCCGTCGCGCGGTTGGCCAGTCCGAGCCGTAGGCTCGAACGCCAACGGGTAACGGCCCTCAACACAACCGACCGGAAAAATACGATTCTGATAATTGTGACTTCATAAACTGACCCAAAATAGTGTATTGTGCAACTAGTGCGTAAAGTAGTACTTTTTCGCACGAGTGCTAGACGATCACACGAGGCGAAAAAGGCGATACGCACGTGTTGCACACCTAATTTTTTGCAATACCTGCCAAAATTCGCTTTCAGGGGAGGTTTCAGGGCAAAGTGTTTTTTTTTGTGTGCGGAATGCGGAGAAGTCAAGATCGTGCGTAAAGTGAAATTCGAGTGCGTAAAGCGAAGCTTTACGCACGATTTCTGACTTTTACGCACGCTGTGCGAAAAAGTATCACTTTACTCACCAAAACCGGTACCGAAAAGTGTACTTTTTGGGCAGGTATTGTAAAAAAGTGAATTTCTCAAACGCTATCCACATTTTTGTGACGTCACAGAATATTATTCCATAGCATTTGAATTGAGAAGGCTATGATCCAGGATAACTCCCAATATAAAATTTCCAAGAAATTTTAACTGAGAAAATAGACAGTCCAGACCGGGATTAGAACCCGGAACCTTCCGATTTTGCCCAAAAAAACTATCATCGGCCTCGACTTTAGCTGTCAGTCTCGATTTCTTATTTAACATTACATACGCGAAGTCTTTACAAAAACCATATTTCATACTCAAGTACTTGCGATTCACGAACGCACAGGGAGAACAATTCAATAAAAATGACGTAACAGTTCTCGTAATGGGCCAGTGGAAATCGTGTCACGTAAATTGAGGGGGGGGGGGGGGGGGGGGGGGGGGGGGGGGTGGGGTTCCTCAAACAAAAAAAAATGCTCGTTTAATTAAGTCACTGAGCAATGATTTTCCATCCATAAAATAAAGGTGTCTGAATTTGGTGGCATTGGAGGTAGGGATCCGCTGTGTGAAGGGCCAACTGGGGAGCGAAGCCCGACGTCACGGTTCGTCCGATCTTCCGTGAGATCGTGCACCGTGACCAACAAACTACTACGCTTTACGATGCCATACCCGGTGGATAGTGCTACCTGAAGGAGGATTAGACGGGTCATGAAGTGCCGAGGGAGGTGTGCCATACAGGCGAAGTGAGATGGAAGCGAGACAGCAACAAGAAGTGCAGTGGGGGGGGGGGGGGGGGCAGGGGAGCGGAAGGTTTGGGGAGTGTATTAAGAGCCCGAGTGCTCACGAGTCAGTCAGCCTACAAATTATACATTGGATGTATAAACACTTTACTCCGACATTTCCCGGAATATTCAGCCATTCCGTTTGCCAATTGATTCGTCTCGTTCCAACGAATTACATGGCTTGCAGATATACTGTAAAATGTGACGTTTCCCAACTCTTTCACTTGGTCCGAGAGCTTTTCGATGGTAATTGAAGAATTTTCGCGAATAAAATTCATCACTTTTCAATTTAAATTCAAAATTCGATAAGAAGAGTCAGCCAAAATGAGGGAATTTTAATTATTAATAATTGGGAATTGGCCGAGTGTGATTGAATGACGATTTTCTTTATATTGAAACTGAAAATCTGAAGATTTAATGCGAATTGACAATAATTAAATTTCACTCTGCCGATTGTTAATTATTATGGTTAATTAAAGACGTTCCATTTTGTCCTGCTTTTACCTACACATAGAGAAAAAAATTCTCCAGCCGAGGTAATCAAATTAATGCCAGAACATGTGCGTAAATGGTCCCCTTTGAAATGTACGAGAGGATCGGGTCAGTAGTGAAAGTCGGCGTTTAGTCAGGCGGGCTATTTTAATGCGGGGATTAGGAAATTTCCGTGTTCACCATTAATTTACAAGGTCACAACTGGTCCCGGTTTTTCAAAAATTTCGTACAGTCAGCTCCTTCCCTGCCCTCATCGATTTTAACAATTGATCACTCCTCACTCTCCAGTACCCGCTCCACTAATCTCATATTTAATGTAGGAATTCCCTGAAATAATAAAACCCATCCACCATTGCATCTACTCCTTCAGATGATTCATGTAAATTTCGCTTGAATATTCAATCCGGAAGTCACCTACACAAACAATCTATTCCCATCACCGCCAGCCATTCACCCTGACCTCTCCCATGGAAGAATATCAATTGCTCGCAATTCCTGAAGACTCCCGAGTCAGAAATTTGCCAGAGGGAAAAAAAAAATTGAATGAAATTTATTCCACATGAGTCCCCATTCATATGATTAAGAATAAAGAATAGATGAGGGATTCACCGGAGACGGTGAGACCAGATGAAAGACGGAACTAGACAGCCTCAGATAAAACAAAAAAGAGACAATACAGTGAGGAGAGTAAAAATATCGAAAAACTCATTTACTTTAAAATTCGTTCTATATATTTAAGGGAGGGATATACATAGTCATACGTAAATAAACATAAATAACTAGGGTATATGTAAAAATATGAACAGGAGGAAAAAATTTATTTTCAAGAATTTTTGAGTACACGTGGATTTTTAAAATAATATCGTATTGAGGTAAAAATTGCAGCGAAGAAAATCCTTCACTTGGTATTTTTTCAGTCTTCTTTAACTTTCGTTGTAAATTAATAAACTTACATAAATTATTTTCTCCTTAGTCTCAGTAGTAAAGGTCTGTGTGCAGTCAGGCCGCCTACGCAATCTCAGTGATCGTTAAAATTGATCAGTCCACCCTCTTCTGGACTGACTCGACTAATCTCATATGAATATTCAATCCCCGAGTCTCCCACACAAACAATCGATCCCCATCGCTACCAGCCATTTACCCTGACCTCTCCAAGGAAAGAAGATCAATTCCTCACAATTGACGAAGACTCGCGCTTCGGAAATATTCTCCAGCGTAAAAAATTCAATAGCACTCATTCCATATGAATCTCCAGTCAATAGGAATATGATTCAGAATAAAGAAATGATGAAGGATTTCTGTAGATACTGAAACCGGATGAAAGGAGCAAACAGGGGAAGGTAAAATAGAAAAGCAAACACCAGAGGGGAAAATAAAAATATCAGAGAGTTCATTTATTGGAAAATATCTCGTACATATTTTAGTTTGATGAATGGTGTGATTAAGTAAATTGTCAAAAAATTCTGAGGAACTTATTATGATTACGATTGATACTAAAGAAATGATGAAGGATTCCCTGAAGTTACTGACGCCAGATTAACGGAGAAAAACAGAGGGGAGAGAAAATCAAAAATCGAAGAGTTCATTTATCGTAAAATATCTCACACATATTTTATTTTGATAAATAACATAATAAAGCAAATTGTCAAAAAAAGAAAAACTTATCCCACACGATATTCTGCATTCAATGAAAATGTCCTTTATAATAAAAAAAAAATGATCAAGGATTCCCCGAAGATGGTGAAATGAGATAAAAGGAGGAGACAGAGGGAAGCAACAATAAAAAATCAAACACCAGAGGGGAAAATAAAAATATCAGAGAGTTCATTTATTGTGAAATATCTCGTACATATTTTAATTTGATAAATGGCGTGACTAACTAAATTGTCAAAAAATTCTGAGGAACTTATTATGATTACGATTGATACTAAAGAAATGATGAAGGATTCCCCGAAGTTACTGACGCCAGATTAACGGAGAAAAACAGAGGGGAGAGAAAATAAAAAATCGAAGAGTTCATTTATCGTAAAATATCTCACACATATTTTATTTTGATAAATAACATAATTAAGCAAATTGTCAAAAAAAAGGAGAACTTATCCCACACGATATTCTGCATTCAATGGAAATGTCCTTTATAATAAAAAAAAATGATCAAGGATTCCCCGAAGATGGTGAAATGAGATAAAAAGAGGAGACAGAGGGGACAAGCAACAATAAAAAATCAAACACCAGAGGGGAAAATAAACATATCAAAGCGTTCATTTACCGTTAAATATATTATCCATATTTCATTTCGATAAATAACCTAATTAATTAAATTATTCCACACGAATTTCCATTCAGTGCCAATATGATTGAGAATAAAGAATAGTGAAACCAGATAAAAGAAGCATACAGACGAGAGCCGAGAAAACAAGCAGTGAAAAAGCCGGAAAAGAGAGTAAAAATATTGAAAAGCTCCTTGGAGACTTCAAAAGCCACTGTCCGTACACCATCCGCTGGTATTTTACCCGATTGACTGTCTAAATCACTCGAAAACTCACTGGACAACAAAGGGATGAAAGACGAATAAATATAAAGAAAAAGGGCGAAATAAAAGCGAACGAAAAAAAAAAAACAAAATAAGAAGCGTTTGAGAAGACGATGAAGGACGAGAAGAGGAGAGGAGGGAAGATAAGACGCAGAGAGGGCAACGAAGGATAGAGTGGGCGATACCGTTGGGAAGTTTGCAAAGCCAGTGGAGGAACGAGATTGTCGAGAGTGAGCTGTGTGCGGTGGCATATGGAGGAAGAAAGAGGGAGAGAGTGAGAGAGGTGGCGTGGCCTCACTCCCTCTCTTTCGTCTCTGCCTAGGGCTTCTTAGAAAGGAATTAGTATCGATAGACCGCGAAACTGCTTTGGCGGCTTTGTCGAGCTTCCATCTTTGCTCTCCATCGGCCACAAGAGTCCGGGGGGACGAGGGAGAGGAGGAGGGGGAGGAGGATGAGGAGGATGAGGAGGAGGAGGGGGAAGATCTTACACAGGTCTACGTACCCTAACCCACTAGAGGGGCAGGAGGAAAGTTGATTCACGAGAGAGGCCCAGGCCGTCTTCCGCTCCTTTCCCAAGTTTACCTCTTGCGTTTATATTCCACCGACGAGACGAGCACACATACGTTATAGGATCTATTAGGAGTGAGTCAGAGAGACTGCGGCAAAGCCTGCTAACGGATTATGGGGATTAGGGGGAAGGGGGAAATGAGGAAAAATTGAGGTTTACATGCGGCGAGAGACGGAAGGACTTGTTTTATTGAATCTGTTCGGGTGGAGAGAGTGAATACTGAATTGGGAATTATGATGGGGTGGGTGGACGTGGGCAGAAGGAATATATTTGTGGATATGTATATTTTATATATTTATAGCAGGCAGTTTATTCCAGATATTAATTTTTTTTTCGCGCGGTGAATTAGACTCGAATCTCTGTTTTTCAAAATATTGTGAAATAATGGCTGATGGGGTTTAATTAAAATAGGATCATTGCAATTGATTTATTATTTTATTCATTTTCAAAAAAAATACTGCGACAGCGAGAGGATAAAGCTCAAGTAAAGGATTTTTTAAACTGATTTTTTAACGTGATAAGCGGCTTTTATTACTGTCTGAAGAAAAAAATTGATATTTCAGATTATTTTTTCCCCCGCAGAGAGGGCAACTGTAAATACTTAAATAGAATTAATTAAAGTTGATATAATTTGGGACGATAACATATTCTCACTATTCCCCAGCAGTCCTTGGTAGAAAAAAAAATAGGATTGCCCGAAAGGAGAGAAGCTTACGGTCTGAAAGAGTGCAGTTAAGCCTCTTTTCCATCATTAGCTTCCGGGAGAGTTCGTATAGTCCGATTGATCATTTATTTGGGATTTGATGGATTAGTGAGTGGCTATATCAACCCATAGGAAATTACTGTTACTTTCGAGATACATTCACTGCTAACGATCCAGTTTTTTTTTGTGGCTTAGGGAGGCCGACAATATTGAGTTCTTCTCACAGCCGTTGACCTAGCAATTGAATTAGTAGATGTAAAAACGGAGAGAGGCAGCCGAGATCGCTGCGGTGAAGCGGTAGTACTCACACTGAGGGGGAAAAAAACAATTTTGAAAATTCAATATTTCTCGGGGAAGACTTTAAAGTTGGATTTGATGGAGGCAGAAAAATATTCTCGTGAAACAAAAGATTTGAAAGCAATTAATCCTTTTGAAATCGCAATTTACGTTTTTTAGAATAGTAAATTGCGCAATTAGTCGCTCAATCTACGAGAGAAATCACGTAAATTACGCAAATGACTGCGTAAATTACGAGAAATTTTTTGAATATTTCTCCTGACAGCTCAAAATTTTGAGAAATCAAAATTTTTGTATAAACCTTTTTTGTAGAGGGTTATTAGATCTACACAAAAGATTTAGGATAAAAATCTGATACCTCCGTTAGATCCCGAGATATCGTCAAAAAACAAAATCACGTGAATATTTTTCTTTTATTTGAAAAATAATAACAGGAATAATTACATATTTTGTTTAGCGTAATTTGGGGATTAACGAATAGTGGGCTGATCACGTAAATTTTAATCCCTGAATCAGTAATATTCTTTGGCGCGTTATGTAGATTATGAATCAATGATAATCATCAATCTCATGTGCCTCAATAAATGTCACATCAAACGCGAAACGCAGGATATCTGGGAAACGTGCCAAAATTGCTACGGTCTGTAGTCAAGGGACTAGTTCAGCGTGGAGGGCGGATAGCCTATGCTTGATGGTCAGAGGCTTGGGGTTAATATAGCGCTAATGAGGGAGTTCACGGTAAATCGTCAAGAGGGAGAGTCGCTCGTCTATTCTATTGGCTAGAACATCTCAATATCTCAAACATTCTCGCCAATTTTTAATACGTATTAAGAAAAATAAATTATTTTGCTCAATCAGATATATATATTTCTTTGACAACAATTTAAAGCGAATTTTACGAGACGAGCCAATCTCTTGTAAGATTGTAACGAGACCAAAATTTCCAGGCTCACCGACACCGAAACAATCTCTTCGACTTGAAGTCTCATTTAAGTCTCGTGTGCAGTTTTGACAACCAAGTGTTGGCAATTTCTGTACTGAGAACAAAATTTTCTTCATCCAAGAAAATCCATTTGTCACAAGTAAATTTACTTACCACGGATAAATGTGTAAATAACTAGTTGCATTTGAAATGTGAGAAGTTCTTTGGGACGAGTAGATTGACTTGGGCGAAGATAAATATTCATCTTGTCGGGAGAACAGTTGATTGGCAGAATTGATGTTTTTTTTCTCACTGCGCAAATTGAAGAGTTGTTCGCTTAAAAAATACTTCATTTACTCCAAATTTTATCAAACTCGTCATCTTCAAATAATCCCCCCCCGGGTAGTACGTATTTCACATAATCCAAACAATGAGAACTTACGGAAAGTTGAGGGACAATTGATGGTGATGTTCACGGTGTGAGATAGCTTGAGCAGTTGAGAAACTATCGGATTGATAGCAAACTCATGCTAAGTCCATCGTGAGTGGTACATCTGCAGTTGAGTTCACCGTAACTTCGCTATTTACTTCGGCAATTCCGTACACAATCGTTGGCATCAGTGACTGAATAGTTTATCCATTATTTATTTCCAGACGCTTCTCCATGTTTTCGAATTTACATGCAGAACAAAAAAGGAAAAGAAATTGTGAATTTTTGGGTTGAAAGAATTCACAAAAAAAAATTTGTAACTCGAATTTTATTATTTTCTTCATTTAAAAAAATTGAAATCGTTTAAATTTAACATTTTCAACTCGGACGATCGATTTCTTGTCTTCAGAACGGGCAAGATAATTCCGTGAGTCAATATATTCCCTCCTCAGAATCCACCAGTACAAATGAATTAAAAAATTCAATGAAATTGCCCACGTGAATCCCATTTTTTTCCAGTCCATTCAATTAGACAAAATAGAATCGAATTAATCCAAATAATGAGCCCCTTTGAGGATAAAAAAATAATTGTGCCCCACTCAATTAAAACCAATTTTTTATTTTCAACGGTACAATTATTTTCATCCCAATTGTCGTGGCACACATGAAAAAAAAAAAAGAAAAAAAAATCAATACCATATAATAACTCAACTCCGGAGGTTCCACTCCAGTTGTGTAACACAATAACTTCGGAAATCCTCTTTCCATGTACCACTGGATTGTACATTCAAAACTTTGTATCACTGATAATGGAATTCGGAATATCGGTATATCGACAATAGTCCTGTAAGACAACGCTTGTCTGTACTTCTGAAAGCAACGGTACAGCGGTACTAGCCTCACCCAAAATGTAGTCGGGTTTTGGTGGGTGGGTGGCGGTAGTGCTATACGAAGGTTCTGGCAATTACGATTCTAACTGTACCTCCAGTGACCCAACTCCAGTTACTACCGTTGGACCGGCGGACAGTATACGACCGCTTGGATATACAACTATACAAGTAGCCCTGTACCTAGGATTTGTGCACACATTGCACATGTGAATATGCGTATCTGAGCGAATACTTGGGGAGTAACTGCTCTACCTCAAATCCTCCTCGAAATGTAACACGTATAGGCCCCATTTTAACCAACACAACTAAACACCGAATGTTTCGGTGGTGTACACTCTCCCTGGCTCTGCCTAATGCACGTGTCGACAATGGAATTTGAAATCGGCACATAGGCCGGGGATGACGATCCCTCGGGTCTTGAATGGGGTGGAATTCATAAGATGCTTGGTGAAGCACTCGTGACACTCATCAATTCGTCATGCGGTGAGGAAAAATTCATATTCAGTCCAGTCATATATTTTTTACAACAACCTAAGAACAGAAATTATCCCACAACACCCAAATTATAGGAGCTCTTGAAAAGAGAAATAATATATTTCGTAACAAGTGGAAAAAAACGGCTTTTGGCCAGCCGAACGCGAGTGATATAATCCCACGAGTCAAGAACCACTTTTTCACGAGTCACAAGCAATATTTTTCATCTCAATGTGTGGAAAAAGAAGTTTTCAGTCACGACCCGAGGCGGAGAGTGTAAGAGAGAGTAATCGTAGGGGAACTGTCGAAAAATTTTCTGGGTATTTACATTTATTTATAAGGGAGACCCGGGGAAAAGGAACGCCTTAATTTTCCAAAGGTTATATAGATAATTTTTTATTTATTTATATTTTTTTAGCCTAAATAGCAGAATGCAAAAATAATGATAACTCATTAGTCCCCGTACGGGCAAAACGGAGTACTCGAAAATTTGAAAATATCCCAAAATTGATTCAAATCCATAGCGAGGGCGTGTATGTCCTTTACCCCTTTGTAGTGTACGCCATTTTACGTTAAAATCGTTATTATCAATTGTTCGTGTTAATATCGTTTTTATTTTGTAATAGAGTTATAATTGTTGAAGAGAGCATTTTAGTTTTCATTTTTGATATTCTCTTAGTCTCCAGCTGTCGAGCTGCCTGGCATACAGTAGATCGTGAAAAGAATGAAAAAATTGAAAAAAATGAAAATATTTGGGCGTTCCGTTTTGCCCGGATCTCCCCTACCTATTAAAAATAAAAAAGGGAATTTATACGGCGTTCGATATTTTCGTGACATCTAAGGAAACCATTGGACGGGATTTAGAATGGGTTGGATGGGATCGGAGATTATTATCGATATAAAATTGACAAGAAATATTTCCTGAAAAAATGATCCAGATGCTCCGAATGAATATTTAATTGGCAACATTAATTATTATTTTCCATCAGAGGAGAAGAACCCTCTCCTCCTCTATCAGATTCGATTCCAAAATAATCTACTATTTTTAATTAATAAATTTTGAGGTAATCAGAGCCTGGAAAAATTGCTTATCTGCTTTATCACATCTCCATGCAGCTACTCAATAATCTCTTACTCATTAAATCCAGTTTGTTCAGCAGTGGAAATCACGAAAAACTGATTAGAACTTCTGAACTATACCGAATGGGATGTCAAGCTCTATTCTATCGTCGAGTGAATGCCAGTGATCATCATTAAAATGTAGTCAAGTGTGTCTGAAATAGCATGAAATAGCTGTTAACTGAAGGAGAAGTAAGGTCCAACAGCCGAACCAGATTCCCTCACGGATTAATAGGTATAATGCCGTAAAGTAAGTGCACCCGGATACTGTCGGAGACTGGGACATTGGATGGCGTTGTAATACCAAGAGGAGTTCGGGTTAATACCTGTCCTCGGAATGGCAAAGTGGATGCAAGTCAATCTATCCCAGCATTGATGCATCCCAAAACGGATATTCTCCACCACCAATCCCTGGCAATTTCACCCCTGGAGTGGGAGGCAAGTACATGCAGAGTGTCGTAAAACTCGATGAAAGTATTTTGATGGAAAGCCTTGGAAGAAATTGAAACTTCGTGGACAGTATGGGAGTCATATTCGCGAGAGTGACTTTGACGACTTCAATAATTTTTTTTTCTTCTTCTTCTTCTTCTCATAAACCAGTTAATTTCGGGGGATTTTGCTGGTGAATTTAGAATGATAATGGTAAAGAAGGCTTTGTAGGTATATATCATTTTTATGCGCCGAAGGGCTTGTATTTTATGGCAGGGTTATTATTTAATGGATATTTGAATCAATCTTATGAGGTACTCTTCCAGTACTTCCCTCGGGTATTTCAAATAAAAAAAATTCGATTCACTCTCGGTTGAATCCCGGGATTTTCGCTGGTTCATTGAATAATAAATGTAGTTATGTCAATTATATTTTTTCTGCACGAAAAAATGGCCGGAAAATTTGGAGTTACACTCATACTCAATTCTTGGCAGAAAAATATTTGATTGGGGAAATTATATTTTTAACTTCCCGATAGGAAGTTATTGGTTTCACTCCAAAAATGAAAATCGCTAATTTTGTGAAATGTCGACGGTTCATGACCAGGAGAAATCCCCCAGATGTTTTTTATCGAGTTGTATGTGTGTGTGTGATCACTTTTTTTGTTCACGTTCCCGGACGAACGGATAGTGCGATCGGAAAAATTTTGGTGGGATTAGTTTGGGAGCGAAATTCCTCCACCACATTTTGAGTTTTTTTAAGATAAGGATTACAAGAAATTTTGATTTTTCGTTTTCTATCGTTCACGCCCCGCGCAGGCGTGTTATTCGATCGAAGGGATTTTGATCGCGATCGATAGGCATTGACTTTGTCTACATCCCATTCGGACGGGAGTAAATTCCCCGAACCCCTTGAATTTCTAGGTTAATATTTCAGTCTATCGGGAAGTTCGTTACGAGGCTCGTCAAGGGCCGAATAAAAGAAAAAAATCGCGTTACGAATTGTGTTGAGAATTCAACGCAACAGCAATGGGAGCGAGCGTAGCGAGCGACCAACAACCCTGACCAATTTTTTTTCTCAATTCGTCTGCAAAATTGAAGAAAATTTTCTTTCTTCAGATTTCAGATATTTTACATTTAAATAGTTAATCGATATTTAAATTGTTACTAGGAGCGACTATCAAAAATTCCCTCGAGTATTCCACCGCAAAATTTTTATTCAATCTCGGCCGAATCCCAATATCATCCCCAGCTGAATGATTTAATTAATCCGAGGTTTGGGTTCATGTCGAGTATAAGAGACAGAAAATTCCAATTCCATTGATTTCAAAAAAAAAAATTAATCAAGTATTCTTTGAGCAACCAAAAGAGAGATATCTCTACATAAAATCACGCTCCGAATTTTTATCCGGCGTATATTAGACTCAAAGAATTATATTTCTTTCTCAGTCCACCTCCAGAATTGAAGACATGATCAATTCATGCCAACGAGAGGTTGTTAAAAATTATAATAATCTTTTTCATGAAATATGGGGATTAATTTTCGTTAATAACGTTATCCTGGCGTATAATATCTATAGAGTTTCCGTCTTCAAGTACTAAATGCGGCAGAATGTCGTGGACATTTCACGGTGGGATTTCCGGATGTCCACGAATCCTACATTCATTCATTGTTCTCCTCCATTGTTGTTAAAAAGAGGAGTGAGTGGTAAAAGGGAGAGTGAGGGTAGAGTCCATTCTGATGGAACCGCAATGGGGGACAGCGACACATGTAGCTAACACCTAAACCCAACGACGCCTGCATCTGTTGGATGGTTTCCTACCAAGAGATGAGGCTCTTTTGATATCCTCACTGTCTACCGTACGAAAATGCCAGCCTAAATAAGCTCAACTTGACAAACATTACGTGGAGTGAAATTCATTACGGAGTTTAGAAGGAAATGGAGGCTTTTTTTTTAGATGAAACGAGTGAATAATTTGGTAGGGATTCAGCGGCGTGAATTGAGTTACATTTGGCTGAACCGTGTTACGCTATTTTTTAATTTTAAATTAAATATTCAGAGCATTTTCTTGAACAATTTGCGTCAATTTACAGACCTACTGGGATTTTTATCTGAGAAATTTCATTAAAGATTATCAATCTGAGGGAAATTTATAATAAAAAATCGGTAAATTTGAGTACAATAATTTTATGAATATTTCTAGGATTAAATAAATAACTCGGGGAGATGTCCATTAATGAATTGAAGCCGTTTTCTCTGCCCATCCTATCGGATTAAATGTCGCACGCCTGGAAAGAACTACTAAACTGTCCGTGAAATTGCAATTTTTTTCCCCCAACGTCGTAAGAGCTTCATGATAATCGATATCATTGCTGTACATTTACTGTCACATTTGCAGAGATATATCTGGAATTTCAAGGAGAATCTTTCTTGATGTTAATGAAAAACTTGTGATAAAACTTTTCTCATGTTTAATTGTTTCTGTCATAAATTCATTTGGGATGATATGTCTAATCCTAACAAGATTTTACTCTGCGTCTTATACAGAGTCCTTAGTAAGTGTGAAATGAGACAGAAGTTTTCCCGGAGAGTACAATTGAAATTACCACCAGCAAGACATTGTGTTCTGGGATGTGGAGGGACGAGAGAGCTCATGGTTTTTTATCTCAAAACTTGCTAGCGGTAATCAGAAAAAGAGGTTTTTCCTCATGTTATTAAACACACTTGAGATATT
This sequence comes from Psyttalia concolor, assembly GCA_030522845.1. Taxonomy (NCBI): domain Eukaryota; kingdom Metazoa; phylum Arthropoda; class Insecta; order Hymenoptera; family Braconidae; genus Psyttalia; species Psyttalia concolor. Next base: position 19,019 of record JAPYZM010004090.1, read on the forward strand.
TTAATTGTGAAATTATACTTAATAGAAATAGTTAAATTCGTTAACTACTTTGTTACGTTAACTGCTGTATGAATTATTGAATACTTTAGCTTATTTATTTTTGATAAATTCAAGAGAACAGTCTACTTAATTTACAGATCTGCAGATATTTCAAATTAAATTCAACAAATGAGTGAACTCAAAGAATTTCATTTTTTTAAATTCCATTTTACTCCAAAAGTTAGTAATAATGAGAAAATATTTATTTTCATCACACTGTGTCGGAAAAGTAACTTTTCAGTCACTGTCCGCTTCGCGTCGATACATTGAGATGAAAAATATTGTTTGTAACACGTGAAAAAAGTGGTTTTTGACTCGTGGGATTATATCCCTCGCCGGCGGCTCGTGATATAAACCTCCCACTCGCCAAAAACCATTTTTTTTCACGCTATGTCTGAAAAGTACTTTTTCGTCCCTGGCCCCCGAAAATCCGCGATTCTAACCTCACTCCGTTCGGTTAGATAGCGGTTTTCGGCTCCGGAGACGAAAAATATTATTGTTCGGATTATGAAGCCACATTCGTCAGATAATACTTTCATCGCCTGGTGATATAATGTACTATTTCGACACATTGAGATGAAAAATGATGTCCGTAACTCGTGAAAAGTGTTTTTTGACTCGTGGGATTATAACCTCCCATTCAACAAAAACCATTTTTTCATCACCCTGTGTTGGAAAAGTAACTTTTTCGACACATTGGGATGAAATAGTATATTTCGTAACAAGTGAAAAAAAAATGGTTTTTGGCGAGTGGGAGTGGGAGTGGGAGTGGGAGTCAAAATATACTTTTTTCACGTGTTACGAACAATATTTTTCATCTCAATGTGTCGAAAAAGCACTTTTTAGTCACTCGACGCAAAGCGGAGAGTGACTGAAAAGCTACGAGAGTGACTGAAAAGCTACTTTTCCGACACAGCGTTATGAAATAGTATATTTCGTAACAAGTGAAAAAAAATGGTTTTTGGCGAGTGGGGTTATATCACTCGCCTTCGGCTCGCGATATAAACCTCCCACTCGCCAAAAACCTTTTTTTTTCACTTGTTACAAAATATACTATTAAGAAAACCCAACATCGAAAAAAAATTTTTTTTATTGCAGAAAGACTTTATTTGAAAATATGTTGAGTGATTCACTTATTTTATTAACAATTTCGGGTGTGTACAAAGACTAATTGATTGTTAACAAGCCAATTATTGCTAGCCATATGCGTTTGCTGGAAACTATTCGCCAAACTCAATCCTTTATTTACGTTTGTTAGCAGTTAGTTATTGTAAGCGTACGAATGTGGCCGAGGAAACAGATTTGACGCTAGCTGTCCCTTGGTGAGAAATTTCTGTTTATATTGCACAAATATTGCAGTTGGTAATAGTAGGTAGCAACTTGCTGCCAGTTGATGCTTTCTACACTGCCAAGTGCTTTGAATGTGAAAGATCATGAAAAATGAATAACTAAAATTAAATTAAATTAAATTAAAAAAAAAATAATTCCCAGACACAAATTACAGATGAGCCGATCAATTACATTATTTACTATTGTCGTTCAGAATAAAATACAACTGGCCAGTGAATTATTGATTTACTAATTTATTAATTTATCGATCGCTTTATGTTCAATTATTCATTCATTTATTGATCATATTTAATTACTCTTTGAAACAATTTTAATCATTACTGACGGTATCGCGACGGATTTTTCAAATCACATTAGACTCGAAAAAATCGGTGACAGTCGCCTGAGGATTTCTATTTTCTTTCTCTGACGTAAATTAAAGTGCGAATTGAATTCAAACCGCCGATGAGACGGCTTTCGTCTTAATGCGCCTGTCTCATCGTTCAGAGGTTTCAGCAGTTACCCGGGAGTAGAGAACATACGACAGCATTGTCAGCGAAGTACTCGAGCCGCAAGCGGGGCGAGCTCAAATAATTGATTTGAAAAAAATAATAATAATAATAATAAAGGGAGGGAAATCTTTGGGGGAGCCGAAAAATGTCTCAAAAAAATTGACGCCTCGGCGAGCCGATAGGGGGGGACAAGTGGAGCGAGTAGGTTCACAGAAAACAGGGGTTGATCGAGCAAAAAAAATACTGAGTCAAGATGTTATTGAGTGGAAATTTTTTGTCGCGTATTTACATAAAATAGGTTTCGTTATGACCGTTCCCATACCTCAGTCTTCATCAAGACTCAACGATCAATTCTTTTGTAGTACTTCTCGTAGATTTACGTGTGAAGAGTCAGAAAATTGAGTTAGCGCTTGCCGATCGTATCCAGTTCTCCATTGAATTTATGTCGTTGGTAGTAAAGAGTTTAAAAGTATTCAAATACATCAGTCGGTGAATGATCAGACCAAATGCTTCCGGAGTTAAAATTTCCATGAATCCGGACTCCTACGAATTCCGTGAGCAATCGTCGTTCCGTAAATGATAAACGATAAAAAATACTTATTTTACCAATTAAATATTCTTTGAATAAAAATTTCAACCTCTACCGAGAGACAGATTTTTTTACAGTAAAGTTAATCGGAACAAGAAATTTGTTCCCTTCGTGTAGACTTTATTTATGAATTTTAATAATTTGCAGTGAGAAAAAAATCTAATCTCGCCAAACATTTATTTTGGGCAATGAAAAGCCTGAAATTCCTGTTGAAAAATTCGCTTTAAATTTTTTTCTCTGAGTGTGATTATCTAACGAATTGGATAATTAAATAACAACTTACACAGGCCACTTTAGAATGTCAAAGCTCCTATTTATTTTCCCTCAGCATAAATAATTTATGCCATTGAGGTAATCCCTCTCATTGTCAATGAAACAAGTTATCCCCTTATCCAACTTGGTCTAACATCTCATTTCCTCACCCTCTCGAGTATGATCGTCACACATGTACATCAACTCGTGTACACGAACGTATCATCATCCCTCAATCCCGTCAAGACGTCCAACTCCTCCCCCTTCTCTCGTCCCCCTTCAATCTCACGAGAAAATCTTCAAGATTCATGAGTTTAAGTGGTACTTCCCCTCGTTGACAGAAAAAAAAAAACTGAGGATTCTTGTGATGACGAAAAGAAGCTGGTGTTTATTGCGTAATGACTACAATAACATTATTACGCTGCGGAAAAAAAATTTATCAATTTCAACAATTGCTTATCAATTTACAATAATTAAAATTTTAGAAAATTTTGTCTCACTTCGTTCCTTTGGGACAGTAATTGCTATCGATTGGTAAAACTCATGATTTTTACTGATATTTTGTGCTCCAGTTTTGCTCATTTTTTGACTCTATCTTAATGAGGATAATATCGTGCAAACGAGTCATTTTGTTTAACAACCTTTGTATATAAGGAGCCAGCCAGAAATTTAAGAAAGAAGTAACAACTGAACATTCAGTAAACGCCTCCCATAATCCAGTAACTTGAGCAAATAATTCCCAGGAGGTCTGCCAAGGGTTCCACCTCGGATTTCTCTTGCTTCCTTTCATTCCAGTCCCCCCCGAATTCTCCTACAACCCTTCAACCACTCGTACACCGGGAGATCACGCGACGCTGGCCATACAGAGAAGTAGAAATTGTCCATCGCGTGGGGAAACGTATAAGATTCGTATGTACTCCTGATGCCGAATAAAAAGTAAAAGAAGATTTTGAAGACTAGTACTGAGAAAAAAATATAAAATCCTCCCGATCAAGTCTCCTTCGGACAGAAATTCAAAGCCAGATGTTCTGTATAAATCTCTGTCATTCGCAAGAGGGAATCATTCCATTAAAATTCGTGATTCCTCTGAGTGCGAGCAACCAAACAGACATCGAAGAAAAGAGTGAACCGGGTACATTCCGGAAACGCGTCCCGTGATCCTGTAAGTTGAACAAATGTTTCCCAGGAGGCCTCCCCAACCTCCCACCTCCGATTCCTTTCACTTCCCTTCATTTACGTTTATCCCCTTCCCCTTTTATATTCCCCGTCTATATGCTTATTTTCTCTCCACTTGCTTCTGTGATTTTCCTCATTATTTTCTACAACATAATGTACAGAGAGAGAACAAATGTTTTTGGGAGGTTTATATGTACTCTCATGAAGAAATCCATTACTCGAAAATTGACAAGAGAATATACTGCTCTAGGGAGACAAACCATTCGCCAAAAAAATTCATTACTACTTCATTTATTTATTTCCTCCTCCGAAAAATGAGGAGAACAAGAGGCAGATCATTTCCCAAGCCAAGTCCCCTATGTTTTTACCTTCTGCCACATTTTCAAATAAATGATTCCACCAATCCTTAATAAAAAAAAAAAAACACATTCTCATACTAAACAAATTACCCCTATCTCGAGAGTCAGTTAAAAATATCTAAAAAAAAATTTCTCCTTTTCTCAGGTGCGCATAATTCCTTCTCAATTTTCGAGTCATAAATAACTTTCGACAGACAAGTAACAAAGATTTTGAGAAAAAAAAAAATTTAGTCAATGTAAGAAAATCCCAATCAATTATCCAATCAATCAATCAATCAATCAATTCTCTGACGACTGTCGACTAAAGTGATTAATTCCCAATTGAATCATTACATCCGCAAATATCCCTAGAACCGCCGAGACCTCTCCGTCACGCGGCCAACGTAAGTACAACACACTCTTCACCCCCCCCCCCCCCCCCCCCCCCCCCCCCCCCCCCCCCCCCCCCCCGCCGGCCCCCATATAAAAGGAAATAACGACTGAGGCCCGATGCAGCGAAGGAGGATCGACGAATGAGAGTAAAGAGGTCCGGTCGGCTACATCGTTCGTGTCTGTGCGTTGTAACGAAACTTGTTACGGTCCGGGGGAGAGATTTGTGAAGCATCTACAGTTTGGAAAGAGGGAGATGAGATACTTTATTCTCCAGGCTGTAAAAGTAAGGAGTGGGAGAGAGGTGGAGAATGAAATAGGCGGGAGGGAATGGTGTGCCCTGATGCCCGGGCACTACGTACTCCTGGGGGGGAGGAAGCGCACGCGCTTTACTCACACTCATACAGCGGATTGTGTACGAATATGAGGATTGGGTGGGAGGGGGTGAGGAGTGGGAGGTAGAGGAGATGGTGGTAGTGGTGGTGGTTGGGATGATGATGCTGCTGCTGCTGCTGCTGCTGCTGCTGCTGTGGCCCTGCGTCGCGTCGTCCAGCTTCTGCTGGAAGTGCTGGAGCGAGGGAAGCAGAGGGTGGAAGTGCCGTTGCGCGAGCGAGATCGCTGCCAATTGCGGACAGGTGGGGGAAAATAAAGTGAGAGGGTTTTGAGGGGGGGGGGGGGGGAGGGAGGGTTAAAGGTGAAAGGGAGAGAGTGAGATTCGGGGGAATCGTCGGTTGGAAACGCGCGGACGCGAGAGCATTCCCGGATAGCCGCCGGGGCGAGGGGGTAGTTCACGGGGGGGCGGAGAAAGGTGGGTGGGAGTGAGATGGCATGATGGAACGAAAGTGTGAGGGCGAACACAACCGCCGGGCGGAAGGGGGGAGGGAGGGAGATCGTACGGAACTGGAGGATCACGGGGTGGAGAGGGGGTGAAGTGCCGTACGGGTATCCTCCTGTACTCCGAGGGTTTCCAGGCAGCGGCAGTCCACGGCCCGGGACAGGACCCAGGCCTGGAGAAGAATCGAGTATCGTGTGTGTGTGTGTGTGTGGTTTTTT
>JAPYZM010004098.1:0-24504 GCA_030522845.1 Psyttalia concolor
GCTACGCGGGAGGGAATTGCGACTTTACTCCTACGCCGGGGAGAAAAATCATGTTCTCACCACGAAAAGTAAAATAAAGGAGCCTTACTCACGTGCTTATCACCCTCGCGTTCGGCTCGGGCGGAAATTCTGCACGTGAGCAAGCCTCCTTTATTTTCCCTCCCTAGGTGAGAAATATACTATTTTCACGTGTTACGAACAATATTTTTCATCTCAATGTGTCGGAAATAGTATATTTCCGACCTGTCGGTATGGGGTTTTTTACTCGCGTGGAGTTTGGCAAGCCGAGCCGTAGGCGAGGCGGCCAACCACGCGAGTCAAAAAACCCCATAGCGATAGCCCAGGAACGATATTTTTCCGTAGTGATTTTCACTTTTTCAAGTTCAATTCCCGGACGAGGAAAAGTGAAGAGCAGTACGGAAAAGCACTTTTCAGTCACTCGACGTGAAGCAGATAGTGACTGAAAAGTTACTTTTCCGACACAGCGTGATGAAAATAATATTTCATCATTAGACCGAAAAAACCTTGTACCTTGTCCTTGTTACATGTGAGACTTGCGGCTATCATTATAGTCGTTGGAACAGTTTTTTTCCCTCAATGACGACTGTTATGACAAAAATAGCTATTCCAGCGAATACCAGAGTGAGCCGAGGCGAAGCCGAGGAATGGAATTACATGAGTGAGAAAAGTAGGTTTCGGCTGAATGACGAAGATAATTTTTCGTCACAATGTGTGTACACGACATTGTACACTGACATGAAAAGTTTTTTTTTCGGACTGAGGAAAATATATTCCTTGAGTATGCCCTAAGTAATATGTTTGGGTTGATGTTAAGGGTAAGAAATTAATAATCAACATAGCACTCAAGCAGTTCTATAACGATGAGGGGGTAGTCGAGGCTCTTGGTGTCAATCAAGTTTTTCATTGCCTTGTCCATTGTGGTCAAATACGGCAGATACAATGCCTCACTCTCTAGTGCTTGCAAATGTCATAGTTAGAAAAATGGATCAAAGTTGGAATTTTTAGGCAGAGCTCTTCACACTCGACCCTGCGGTGAACAATCCTACTTGGCTCATGTTCCTGACTTTTACACGTTTCCAAAATATCATGTTCGTATCGAGAAAAACTAGACATTGTTGGCCTTTGATAATTTATTGGCATATGAACGATTAGGATTTCGGATAATGCAAAAATCAAATTGTTGGAAATTTCGTAAATTTTCGCTACCAAATAGAAACCACCATATGTTTCTCATATTTTTGACATTGCCCTCACAGCATGCATATATGACCCGAATTATTTGCTGTATCAAGTAAAGAGTAGAAGTATCGATATTGATCATTGATCAAGTTGAGGGTTGCTTGAATTAATATTTTCGTAAAGCCATATCAAAAGTATTTCAAAACGCTTTCCACTAATCACGTGAATATTTCTCTTCACGGGAAGAAACCAAAAAGTTATTTTTAATTCGTATTACCCCCCCTAACCACCAAGATGTTTAACCGACTAAGACACTCGATTTATGGACTGAGATTGCAATTGGTGTTTTCTTTTCTACAGGAACAGAATGAATTAAAACAGCAGGGTAGAACAAACGTCTTGTTGAGAATTTTGCTTTCGCAGTCGATCAGCGATTTATCAACTGAGAGCTGAAAAACTTATTAAGAAAAAATTGGATACGCCGATGCGTAAATCTAGATTAGTTTTGTATTGTTTTTTGTTTTCCTTGAAAATTAATGAAAAATATTTATTTTTCTTGTTGACATTCGTAATTGGCGCTTGATGATATAGTAGGAAGATAAGTTTGAGGGCTACCTCGATCACCTCAAGAAGAAAATGCATGCAAACACAGGATGTTAAAAATTTGATCGATTAAACAATCGACGGGAAACCCGACGAAGAATAGCGAATAACCCAGAAAACTTTCATAAATAGAAGACGATAATATGAGGTTTCTTTATGGCTGGCTGCCTTCATCCACAAACCGATGAAACAGATTGAGTAGAAATTATCTGAGAAGCCAAATTGTGCAACTATTGTACGACTTGATGAGTGGCGTACAACCAAATTCAGCATTTTTTGAAAGATACAATGTATTGTGAGCGGACGTAAAACACAGATACATCTTTTGCCGAAATTTTCGTACAATGTCGAACCGCAATTGCATTGCATCCAAATTAGATTCGCATGGATTGTCATCCTCAAGATGGAATTTCATTTGTTGAAAATTTCAGAAAATCGCCTCGTCAGACATAACTTGTTTAGAAGAGCGCATTAAATCACATTCTCGGGTAGCAATCAGATAGTGTACGAAACGGACATGCACCTGTAAGTGACATTAGTAATTTGTCGAATATTATTCGTTTATATTATAATTATTACCTTTTCTTTGAATTTTTTTCATCTTCGTTAACAATGGCATCGACGATAAAGTTAATAAAGTCATACGACTATTAATATGTCTATGACACTATATTAATTGTATGGTAGTTTTTTTTTAATTTTTCCCTTAAATAATTGGTATTACTATATATATATATATATATATATATAAATATATATATGTATAGATATATATATACATATGAGCCAGTACGACACCGCACAGACCTCTCTGATAAAGGAAAAAAGGGAAACTGAGAAGTAGGAACGAAACATGAAATTGATGAATTTCACATTTCATATATATTTATATATATATTCTTCTGTGCCAAAAATAATATAATACAATGATATACGATATATATTAAATTTCCATTTTCACCCTGATTTATCCGTTGTTATTAAAAAGTGCACACGTTACTTGACGTTTTTACCATTTTTTAAATCAACTTGTTACTCAAAATGTGAATTTTCCTTCAATCGATCAATCAATTGATAGTAAATAAAATGAGATACTCCGAAAAAAGTCTGTGTGGCATCCTCGCAAGACAATTATTAAGATATAGACAAATACATAAATATGATTCCCTATTTTGTTTTTTTTTTTCTTTTAAATGTTTGTGTGCGTGAAATAGGGCATGCCGTGCCATCCATCGCATTTCATTCAGGGGGGCTTCTATTAAAAAAAACATCAATTTTTCTTCATTACTTCATCATTGATAACTAACGTTCACAACTCTTATTGTAACTCTGTTATTTACTTTACACATGATTAATACGGAGTTTTGCAATGATAAAACTCTCCGTATGTATAAAAACAAATTTGACATTTAAAATCATCAGTGTATCGATGATCCGTTTCACCGCGTCTCGCGTGCAGTCCGTGTTCTTTTGTCTGCTACGTAAATTTTATTATAATTTAGATTTTTACTTAATTATCAATTTAATATTCCCTTTCATGTGAATGGAGAGATGTTTAATGCTCAAATAATAATGGCGAAGAGAAGAAGGTAAATAATTTAAAATGCACCTTTCATCCTTCACGTACAGGTAAGCGACTATACACCCGTGTTCGCATTATGTATAGATATAATTAGTTTTTCTCCTTTATTATACATATATATCTCTTTGGGTAGAGATGTTGAATGAGTGGTTTTTCACGTAATTTCTATACCCCAAAGACAAATTCCTCTTACCCACTATTGAGATTGTGTGTACAATTACGAATTGATGTGAATTGCGCTCCGAGCAATATTGCGACAATAAGAGCACATATGTAAAAATTTTCTTTCCTTCGTTTTCCTTTTTTCCAATATCGGGCACTCTTACTTTATGCTGGGAGGGGGGATAGAGAAACAACGCCTCTTGTATATGTACTAAATGATAAATAAATTATTTAAAAACAACTTTGAATCAGATTGACGCCCTCTGTACATAGTTAATACATACATAAATTGTATAATTAAAAACAAAGCTTCCTCGAAATACTGTAAAATCTCACAAAAATGAAGAAGAACGAAACAAAAAACTTTTTTTTTGCTGTTTAACAGTAGGGATATAGTAGTTTGGTGCTGTTGGACATATGTGATAAATAAAAGAAATTCACAAGACCAGAAGTACCACGATTTTATAAGAATTCAAGAGATTCGTGTGCTTTTCGAGAAGGGGATTACTCGACAAATTGCGAGACTCTATTCGCGTAATATTCAAGGGGATTTTTGTGACTTTTCCGTATCATCAGATCTTAGAGAAAATAAAATTTAAAAGAAAAAGGAAGAAGAAAACCAAGATTCGAGGTAACGGATCACAGTGCGTCGAGTGACATTGGAAATAATTGTGTTAATATAATAAAATTGTTATTTGGTGATGGGGGTTAGATAGGAAAAAAGGGAGACGGATAAACTCGAAGGTTTGACCAATCTCGGCCTATCGCAGAAAATATAAAGTTCCAAGTGACCAATCAAGGCCGTAATTTGTTCCTTTTGCTATTTGATTTGGTGACACTTCAAAAAAATTATTCATCAATTTCTTTAAAATTACTCTTCAGTGAAATAAATTGATTCGTCTCCATTTCCCTGCTTTTTTTTTTGCTTTAATTTGTTCGTAGAAGAGTGTATAGCTGTCTACGTAGTTGGCATTTTTAAAATTTTCTTAATCAAAGGCAATACGCGAAAGTTTTTGTTTATCCGCGTGAAATGGAGAAATGGGAAATGATAGTAATTGGACAGACAATACTAGGCAATGCTTGAAACCAAGTCACAAGAGTTCATATTGCCGCAGGTGCATACGTTGAATTATGTCGCGACAGTCATTGAATACTCTCTTGATGTTTTCTGTGTCAACTGCACATGTAAAATGTGGATAGCAGTAATGTTTCCCATCTCCACTAGCTGTACTGATACGCTGTGAAATAATAATGAATCGGTTAATGTGTCCAGACCGAAAATAAAAAAAAATTGTTAGATTATGAAAGGATGAAACATCAAGGCAACTCAAATAGTAGACCATTTTTTCAACGATATCCGATGAATAGATTGATTCTAAAAAGAATCTTCTTTGAAGAAAAAAAGTGCTAGCTATAGAGAAATGTTTTCATTCGAATGTGGATCTTTTCAAAAAGAGACCCATTTGACCCATTTAGTTCATCAGTTCACGTGTGTTTTGATAGATAATACTTACAAGGAATTCATCTCTGATGAAATATTTAGCTCTTATAACCTCTGGAGGCTCTGAAGGATCTGCGACAACGCCAGGTTCGACTGGAGTTTGGTATCGCGAAAATTCTGGAAAGTAGTCCTCCAATTTGTGCTTACCTGCCTTAACTTTTTCAGCTAGGAGATCTTGTTTGTTTAAAAACAAGATTACAGATATTGTACGTAACCATCTGGTAAAAAGCAAGAATAATTAGTCAGTTGTCTTACAATTATTCGCTAATATTTTCTTTCTCTTTAAACATTTAACTTAAGGGGAACATTTGTCAAACGGCTAAGTTTACCTATTATTCCAAATACTTTTGAATAAATCGAGACTCTCTCTGAGTCTCAACTTTGTTGGATCTTCTCTGAGCACCATGTTGTAACTACTGCAAGCGGTAACAAATATTATTGCAGTCACATCATTGAAACATTGTATCCATTTTCGTCTTTCATCTCTCTGGCCTCCAACGTCGAACATACTGCGAAAAAATAACAAAGTGTTCCGATTATTTCCATTGAAAATGATGGAGAAAAATGGATACCACCAAGAGTCCAGTCACCAATAATAGTCTATTTGAAATTTTTTTTAATTCTACCAATTGAAATAGCTCTCCGAAAACTCACTGAAAGTTGACTTTGTCGACTTGAAACCGAGTCTCGAAGATGCCGGATGTGAGAACTCGACATCTTAAAATATCCTGCAAAATAAACAAAAAAAAAAAAAAATGATGATTCACCGGATAATACATGATAATACATGATAGTAGACCCCAAATCAACCATTTAAATTCCCATTCAAATTTACCTGTTCAGTTGGAGTGTAATCAGCTTGCTTAACGATGGCGACTTTATCTAGGAAACTGAAACACAAATAATACGCCTCAGTAGGAGCAGCCCCGTACATTTAATGATAGAGCAGGGAGATATAAGCATCAGGTAGAATTGAAAAGTCCAAAAAAATCAACTATAGTCAGTCAAAGTAGAAGGATAAAATCGGTGAACAGCAAGGGGGAGAGCGGGGGTAGGAAAGCGAGGAGGTAAATCGATCGGTGGTGAGTATGGCGAAAGAGCTGCGGCACCGCCAACGGTGTATCCTGGCCTAACCCCCGAACCTCATTACACCATACCACCATTACTTTTGCTGGCTAGGCCAAATCATGAGGAGACGACGCCCTCAACAACCTCCTGGCTTTTCTGTCTGTCAGTGAGAAGTCAACGAATAAACAAAATAATGACAAAAATTACAGCTAAACCTTTGCCCCTTATTCTCCAATTCTATCATTCTTCACTCTTTTTCTCTCATCCTCAAAAAGAAATTGAATGACAAACAAATGAAATGAGAAAAAAAAATATCAACAGAACATAACAATGACAAAGGTGTTGAGTGAAAGCCTGCCGACCAGCAGTTAAATTCTATACTTGTATCCTCACATTTCTCTACCAGAATTTTCGACGCTTCCTAAAAATATATATTGCTATTTATAAGAGCAGCCTTTCTGTTTTCATGGCGGGTATAGCGACAATCGTGAAAGAACGGTGGCAGATAAACGCTAGTTTGCACTTAAAGCGTATCGGAAATTGATGAAAATTTCAAATCACCTGCTCCATCCATCACCTCCCTCTTCCATTCTACCTTCCCACCGCATCCATCAAACAATTGCAAAAAAACTTATCTCAAGAAGTCAATCAAATATTATCCAAAGATAATAAACGCATCGCTATTGAAAATTGAATAGTCATTCGCAAAACCCAATTCAAACGTGACAGAGAAATATTCGAATTTTTTTGAATAATTGTCCATCGACGTATAATCAGCATATACACGTGTTTACATACACGTAGAGAACGCGCTATAAAACGCAACTATTGTGGGTTCATACGAGAGAATAACACATGCTAAAAATAGTCTAACCGTTAGTATAATTAAAACGTTGAACAATATGAGAAGAGCGAAAGCACTACAAGGTAGACTAGAAAAACGGTAGGTAGGGTTATACGATTTTTATCTACTTTTTTAGAAGCTTGTCATTGAATTGTAATCTCTCCTCCTGCACCAAATTTCCCAACATAATTGTTAAATCATCGCTAGTAGAATATGTGAATCCACAAGATCGATGACTACCAGATAGTGGGTACAAATTAATCGGACCAATCAAGACATTTTTCGAGGACAACAGACTAAGTGAGCGAGATTCATTCATTGGCTCATATTATGCAAAGCGATTACCTCATTGAGGTCTCATTGTCTCAGTTATTTGTCACAAATGGCCTCTCCGCCCCTCTGCCTACTTCAAACTGATTTATCAATCGTTTATATCCTATCCACATCCTAATTCCTTAAACCTAAAATTCTCATAACTTCATCCGCTTTTAATACAACATTGAAGATATGAAACCTCCTATTAATTGATCTGCAGTCTGCATATGAAATGCCATCACTACGCATGCACCAATTCTTTTTATCTCTCACCGACTACTATCCTATACCTTACAACTTCTCCTGTTATCACTCTTTTATCGCGATCGTGGACTGGTGTGTCGTGCGATGCGATAACATGCAGCTCATTTTTTTTTGTTTTTGCTTTTTTATATTCTCTATTTCAATATCTATGCCTCATTTTGCAAAATACCAATCAGTATTTCAAATTCTCATTATTCGTGAAAATTCGTAACAACTCAAAACGATCACAATGAACAAAATGAAGTTGGTTAATTTCAACAATAGGCCCCTCAATCTATTTGAAAATGCATTCTCTTTAATGACCGAAATTTGATTACATAATACGACTTATAATTAGGAGATATTTTTCATTGAATAGAAGATTAAATTGGGCGCAGTGAAGTGAGATAACAAGATGAGGAGATTTCATTTCAAGTTCACTCTTTGCTGAAAAAATAGCGGAACTAAACGAAGGGATTGAAACTTTGATGAAGCCCTTGGTCTCTCCCTTGTTCTCGTCATGAAAGCTTTCAACTGAAAGGAAAGAACATGTTTTTCTTCAATCTCATTGAAGATGAAATTCTTTCGCTAACGATTATTGTTGGAACCAAATGTCGAGTAACCGTTTTCATCGCGACAAATAGCCTCACATCTATGAAGTAAACCGCCCAAAGTCAAACCGATGTAGCACTTTCGTTGCGAATAAATCAATATAATTGAATGGTCAGACAGTTTGAGAAGGAATAATGTTTACAACTCCACTAATGCATTCATTAATTAATTCATGAAAAATTCACTCACTATTTGGCGCAGTCAATGAGCTGATACTCGTTGCTTCTCTCGAAGCTCTGTTGAACACCTCGGTCTTTCCACAGAGTCTCGACAATTCCATAGAACTCCTGTGAAAAATGCATCAACCATGTTATTGACTGTTAGAGATTTTTTTCTCTATGTGTTGAAAGAGTATGTTGATCCAAGGGAGAAACGTGTCGGCTGACCGGCTTCATAACGCGCCAGCGCGAGCGCTTCACCACACGTTTATTAATAAATTCTCTTGATTCAACGTTAGTTCGATTAATCGATTGAACTCCCCGGCAGCCATTGGCTTCGTCCTTCGATTATCGAAGCGATATAGAGGAATTTGACGCATTCTTTACTCGCCATTACTTCCACGAAACAACATCAACATCAACATCTGAATGGTCCTACAACTAATTCAATGTCACCAGAGAATGAAAGAAAAAAAAACATCAGTAAAGAAGGGAGAAGAGGAGAGTATGCGTAATTTTTAACATCTGTGACAGGTTGTGACGCAAATAGTATGTTCATTTTGTTAGAGTTGAATTTATTTCCAGATTCTTTTTTGTAGATGAAAGCGAGTAAGGAAGCCTCATGTGTTCAACTACACTGTGTCAAACATTATATATTGCATATTTCAGTTTTCCATGAGTTTCCGTTTATTTTCGTAGCAAACGAGTCAAGTGATGTTTTTGAGATAATAATAAATTATAACCCATCAGTGGTCAGGCCAAATAACAAACAAAAGTAACAAACCTTAATCAATCTCAATGCTCATGTACCACATTCAAACATGATATATTGTTGTGCACTGGAGGCAAAAAATCATAAACACTAATGGCTTACCGGCGGATAATCGAAATCGGGTGATGACGAGACTTCCAGTACATAATCGACTTTACTCTGATTTGCTGGATTCTCGAGTGTCACAGGTGGTGTCAACGTGCTCATCGCAGTTGTTATCGTCTACAATAAATGCATCGATTGTTAATCATCATTATACTAATTTAAAATCCACTACATTAATATTATAGTCTACTTTTAAACTCACCGATTGATGTTAAAACTTACCAAGATGGCATCTCTGATATTTTTCTTAATGTCCTCTATTTTTTGGCGCTTCTCCCTGCAGTAGAAATCGATATTAAAAAATCTGACAAAACTAATGGGAAATTATATAAATCATATTAATTTAACAACTCACGCTTCACTGAAGCCGTTGACGTGCAATATTCTCATTTGCTTCACGATGGTACTTTTTCCAGACTCACCCGCCCCTGAAAGACAACGGTATTCATTTTCATTTTCATTTTTGATTATAAATAGCCACGAATAGATATACCAAGAAAAAATAGAATAGAAAGAAAACGAAACGAGTATTAATAACGACTCCTGTTTGTCTCCCTATCATGATAATTATAATTATGTATGAGAAATAATGTCGTCGGCAGCTGTTACCTCGTTGCCCACACAGTGTCTTTCCTATCATGCATATACAAGATGTAAAACCTTTGCATCCAATTGGAACAGTGTGTAAATGCAAACTTTCAGAAATAGAAAATACTGACATTCTGCCAGTTGCACATTATACTTCATTTAATGCATACGACACTGACAGAGTTTGTATTTTTTTTCAAATGAATTCTTACCGAGCAATAGGAGCCTGTGTGTTGCTCTGTAGACCTGCTTGTCCTTCTGTAGCTGTCTCGTGATTGCGTCTGAACGCCTCTTCTGGGTCTTGCTGTCATCCTGGCTGGCCTTGCTGCTCTGGCTGCCGAAACACCCCATGACACACGAACCACACAACAAATTGTTGTTCTTCCCTTTTTTGGTTTTACACTATTATTAATGTTGTTTCTGTTGATTTTTTATTTATTTAATTATTTATTTATTCATTTATTTATTTATTTATTTATTTATTTATTTATTTATTTATTTATTTATTGCAACAACGATATTCAATAGCCACTTGTATCGTTATTAATGAGTCTTCGTAGAATGAATTTTTAATCGTAATCCCTCAGATTCTATTATGAATCCATGTCTCATAATTCACCTATAATCTATCCAGCTTTTTGTCTCTTTTTCTTACGTTCCCTCTTCTTCTCGTGCCGCCTATAATTCGCCACCTTTTCTTCCTCGTCCTCCTCGTCGTCCTCCCCCGACCCCTCCACTCCCCCTTTTTCCTGTTTTTCCTCCACTTCCACTGAAGAAAATTGTAACAATCAACGATGGGAATGGGGTACTGGTAATTTCTTATGCGTTGTTACAATTTCTTAAGGTAATTTCTTGGCTTTCTTCAATGAGTCAAGAGGAGTGACACTTGCTCTTGAGCTCCCTTTTGAGGGAATGTACCAAAGGGGAGAAGCACAAGGACGATAAGAATGGTAAATAAGAAATTCGATACTCAGAGACAAGAACTTTGACTTTACTTTTCACCTCGCGACGTTTTTCATGTCATAACTATATCGGTAATCCACATGTACTGTAAAGGATCCTGGGATAATTATTCTACCATTAGTTGATTTAAATAACGTTGCACCAGACGACTACTTTCCAATTAAAACGAAACACTTCATATATTTATATCCACACAATTTTGTGGCAGTGGAAATTAATGAATTTCAGTACATTGATGACTAGGCCAACGTATCCGTTTACCGGAAAAAAAAATTGCACCAAAAATCAAGATTCTTGAGATTATTAGATGAATCTTCCAAAGACACAATTGATCAATGTCGATTGGATTTCATTGGGTTTGTACTCAACTCCCGAAATAAATTGATGAAGAAAAAAAATTCACTATTTGCCGTGAACGTTACACTCAAAAATGAGATATACTCAGGAGGGCACACAACAGTTGAATTCACTGGCGACGGCGATGACACAGAAGGCGCGTGTTTCGCCTGAGAAATACAACCTCGCCTCGTTGTCGCTTCCTTACACCCCTTCGCCCCCCACCTCACAAGAGACATACACTAAAATCCCTATGTCACTAACGACGAAATGTTAAAATAGATCGCCTCACGTATATATTTGCTGACAGTAGTCGTAACTGCCAGATCGAGCTTAGAATGGCCGAGACGGATTAACCGAAAGAAAAAGAAAAGGAAGGAATTGAATAAAAGAATAATAATAATAACAAACTTCACTTTATGCACTCGTTTAGCTGTATGATTTGGTCTGGCCAGATCCACAGACCATCCTCATATCAAAGTCGATCAATTCTTCTTAAGGAATGATCTCTCTCTCTCTCTCTCTCTCGTCTCTTTTTTTCCTCCTCTTCCTCTTCTTCTTCTTCTGGCAATTATTATTATTATTAGTCCTGGATTATTCTCAGCCCTGCTGGTCTGGCTATTCCACGTGAATTTTCTTTCTTTTATTTTCTTTTTTCTCTTATCTTCTCGTTTTGGTTACGATTATACATATATACGGGTGGTTATATACATACATATACTTAGAAGGAGCCGCGCGCGCACACCAATGCACTCCTATACTCACATATATTTCGATATTAATCTCATGTAATTTTGAGAATTGATGTAAAATTTACTCTTCCAACCACTGATTCACATCAACAATTATCCACCAACCTTCACTGGTTTTTCATGAGAATTGTTAAATTTAAAAAATGGAATGTTAAACCGGGCTGAGCATCCTCCTCCCACCGTTCTGCCCGGCTCACCCCGCGATCCAGCTCAACTAGAACCAACACACAGACCAGAATAGAATTCAACTGCCAAAGAAGCGAAGAAAAAAAATATTGAGAAGGTTACGTTGAGAAATCGAGGAAAACTACAATAATGCCACAACACTGAGTGATAATTGGAACTGTGACTTTCAGTAAAGAATAATCGCCCTCGCACTAACTCGAATCTCCTCTCACCCGTTGTAATCAATGCAATCACTAGGGCTAACTGTTAATTGAAAAATGTTTGGCTTTTTATCACTCGCAGATATTCTGACACAAATCAATTAATTTTTCGGGACTAAAGTTTTAAGAGGGAATAGAGTAATTTGTAATGGATAAATTTGTACGAATGATTGATTCAAGGGTTTTATGAAGTTGTCGTATCTTACACTTGAAACAGGGAGGCAGAGATATATATTTTTTTCTTTCCCTTTACCCACCTCCCTCACTCAATATACCCCGAGGTAACTCGCGACCGAAACGTCCGCGACGAGGTGTTCCCTGTAGCCAACATGTCGTCGCTCTGCTAGGACCCACCAATGGCTCACCACCGCGGTAGCCCTCCGCGCGACTATGATATTCAGGGGTGGATTTACTTTATCTAGTGCCCTGTAGGTTTTCAATGGTTTTCGTGGTTTTTACTACTTTTTGTACTGTACCAACTGTGTTTTATGCGCATCACATGGGCCACCTGAATGAGAGGTGCTCTCATTCCCTTCATCTTTTCACTCACCTTATTGTGCGGCCCTTCCCACATGCCCTAGTAACAGGTTAGCCCTCATATCGGCTATCATTTCCATCGTTTGACATCGTTCATTATCCATAGCCTTACTCACCCGTTTTCTTCACTCTAGGGACTTTCTCACGTGGCTCTAATATCTCCAGTCACTAAAGCCCCGAAAGGTACGGCACTGGCTAGCCAACCGCTGTCGACGAACTGAGGACCGAGGATCGATCGGCATTTTTCGGGAATTCGACAACTACAGGTGTATGTGGATGCAATTGCAAGGTCTAATCGCACTCCCTTTCCCCCTCTCAGTCAACCTCCAGTGGATGTTATCTATCATTGGCTGTGCGATTATCAGGAGAAAGAAGGTTCAACATGACTTTTTGCAAAATTTATTCTCTTCTCTTTTCTAGTTATCGATTTGTTCCATACTCTGAGTTTATAATTGTATATAACTACATTTTAAAATATCTTGTAACACTTTTGAAACGCTTTAGTGACTTAACAATGAGTCATACATTTACATTTTTGCCGTTACAGACGGCATTTCAACATTGGATAATTTTCGAAGAATTAAGTTCGGATAGAAAATATTTCCACCCAAATATTTGTAATTGGAGGATTCGAGTAACTTATTCTTGGAAAATAGTCCAAGTAAGGATATTCAATTGCAGACTGCAATTACTGCATTTTATTGGAATGTTATTTCCAAATGGTTTTTCCATTCACTGATTGATTATCAATTTATTTTCCTCTCATATGGCATGAATTCTGTAACTGCTGAGAGGACAAAAAACGATTTATGATTTTCTTTTCTTATTTTTGTTTCGTTAACTTTTGAACAGCGCCAGGAAAATTGCTCCAGAGTTGGCATCGTTTCAAGATGTCCGACATTTGACGCTCACCGTTGAATTCCACTTGAGATTCAATAATTCCACCACGTTGATTTATTGGTTTAAACCGTAGCACCTGATAGAATTTAGAGTCTCGTTGTACTGTTCTGGCTCGTGCTTGACTCGTCAGCGAGGAGAGCATTCAGGTCTATGTCTTGAATTGTCGATAGTGTGTGTTGATTTGAGCCTGAAATACAATTATGAGAAATTATTAGCTCAATTAATTGAGTATTGTCCGTGGAGTCCACGGAGTTGTTGATAAATGCATGGAAGAATCTTCATGGTAAGCTTTTTGAATTTCACAGAAAAATGGAGGAGGAAGTGAACTATGAAGTTTACTTCATTAACTCGATTGAAATAGTTACCTGCATGAGCTAAGAATAAGTCTTTGAGGAAACCCAACTCCTTCGTAAGCATTTTTATCTTTTCCTCCAGCAGTTCATTTTCAGTTTTTAGTTGGTTAACTCGTTCCAGAGTCTGCTGGGTTCGAAGTTTGCTCTTCACTCTGGAACGTTTAACTGCCTGATTATTTCTGTCTCTACGTCTACGATAATCTTCGTCATCGTCTTCATCCTCCACGATCACGTTCTTATTCTTTTTTTTTGTTAAACTGGAGTTCTCTTTGTTTTTAGGCGCCATTTCCAAACCTATAATGAATAATGGTTATTATAATTATGGAGGAGATTGGTAGATTAGGAGAGAAATCAATCAAAAAACATGAATTAGCTGTTAATTGTACAAGATCCCCAGCAGACCAAAAATATCTCTTAAAATTGTTTTTGTTTGTTTTCTTTGTAGCCCCACACATTAATTGGATACATTGTTTGGACAATCTTAAGAATGCGCACAAAAGTAGTCACAATCAGCCCAATGTGTCCAATGGAATATCTCATTTAATGTACAACTAAAAATGAAATGAATGTCGTATGAAATGCACAAACTAAGGAAATTTATCTGATAATAATCACTTTCACTTGTTATCTCAGCCACCGCAATAGACATATTGTAGAATATTCGAGCCCAGCTCAATTATTGTCGCACAAAAATTACTCGACAAAAAGATTTATGACGTACTGGGGAAAATAGCTCGAGAAACTAACTAATTTATCATTAGTTGTGCTCCAGATGAGAGCTTTGGCCTACCCATCTATTTACTTGCACCCATAGTCCAATAACATGTTCCTTATTTCGAGATAAAATAAATGATGGCTAGCATTTATCAGTTCACCTGTTTTTCTCCCGGCGTACATATTGTTAATTATTAAATTCATACGATCCAGATCAATGTTTTCAGGTTGATTTATAGTAAAACTTTTTACTTGCGCATTATCTTTATCCTACGACTAATTAAATAGGGTAAGTAAAGAATATAATACTTTATCAATGAACTACCAACCTTTTTCGTTCGTTTTAATGAAAATTATGTTTGAGGATACCGTTGATTATCTTGATGACGGAATCCTTGCCAATTAAGAGTAAGCTGATTAGCGACAGTACATGAGTCTGCCATGTGAAACCCAAGTAGAATTGATTCTTCTTCTGGTTCTCCTCCAATTTTAACTTTTTGAGTTAAGTAATTTCCTATCAATTGTACCTCGGATTCTAAGTTTTCACTGACGATTATAAGAGTAATTAAACAATAAGTTCGACAATTTATCGGAATTATCTGTTGGAGTACAAGAGGATGACGCAATAATCGACACAAGAATACAAATAATATACTTTGACACTGACATAGAGGATACTGAGAAGGCTAGACGATGCGGTGGCAAAGCATGCAAAGAAAAATATATAAAGCCAGTGTGGCAAAACATGGTCCCCGGCTGTTCTCACCTTATCGGCGGCGCAGTGAACCGGCCCAAGCGCAACCTGGATCCCTGGATGTCGCACACAAAAAAAGACCTTATTTCCACGAGCTTCGTATGAACGCTACACGTGAGCACTCTATCCAAAGCTTAATTTATATCAATTAACAATAAGTTTTCATAATAAATATATTCCTCATTACGTATCTAAATCATGTGGTGGCTCGACCGTCGGTATTACCGACACCACTACCACAACTGGCTTGTGTTCCTAGACGACAAAACTGTGACACCTAGAGTCTTCCTTATCGAGCTCAGGCAGTCCAGCCCAATAAGCTCTGATTATAATGGTTATTACGCTACAGCTCTGGCGAGTGCCTTGGCTTTATCTTCTTTTGCATCCATTAAGATTTATTAGCAAATAAATATATCGTTCAGTTAACTCCCTGAATTTATCTTTGCATACTAAGCAAAACTACTATAACTAGTGCGGCTATTCCGTCTTCCAGGCCAACTTTCAACCAGGAGACCAATGTTACCGACCAGGCCAACACAACCAGGAAACTGCACAACCTCCTGACCAACTTCGAACGAAACCTCGCGAGAGAAAGCAGAAGCTTCTCACGCGCGATCTCGCTGACTGACACTACAGCTGTGTAGCACCTTTTATTCCAAGAAGATATTTCATATATAAATAAGACTATGATTTGCTTCGTATTGATTCTTATTATACTAAACATTATTAAGATTAAATAATCCACTTGTGAATATTTTCCGTGGATGACGCCCAAAGGACCTACACCACCATGTGACTGCAAGCGTCATCTTCTAATGTTCAGTTCAACTAAATTACAGGATTTCTTCGAAATAAATCTCTAGATGCATAATATTTTTCTTCATATCAGTAAGAGGAGTTTTATTCTCCTCCTCAAAGGACGGAACGAAAGTGCCTTATGCCATACATCGAATTTTTACTCACTTAGAACCCCGGAATAATCCAGCCCACCTCCCTACCTCTGTTTATTGAAAAAAAAAAAAAAAAAAAAAAAAAAAAAACAGAAGGGGAAAAAAAAAAAAAAACAAAAACTGAAGGGTATCATGGGAGCAAAAATCACGACTAAACTGATTAATTGTTTCTATAACTTTGCGGAATAAATTCTGGCCTGCTTCAGTAATTAATTTCGTCAATTAATTTATCGGAAACATTCAATACACGATCACTTGATACGATATGAATAATTGGCACTCTACAATTAATTTCCGCAAAAGCAAACAAACATTGGGAATACCAAATTTTCCATTGCTTTGAATTATTAAAAAAATATTGAATGTCTTAGGCATTAATGGTTTATAAGGGAATACGATAATCGTAAGTTATAGCGCCTCTTCATTTACATTGTCCAAATGAATAGCGGATGGTATAATATAGTTGGTATGTGATGGGAAATAACATTTCTGGTGGCGGAACACTGGTTCCTTTAAATGAATTGATAAAATCAAGACATAATGAATTGAAATTCAGTAGGCTTGGGTAGATGTACGGAACCTTCTCCACTCCTCCCCTACTGAAGGTATATAAATTAAAAAAATTTTAAAAATTTCATAAATTCAATTCAACGTGTAGAAAGGTATCACAAACCTGGAATGAACCCCAAAAAGTGCACCATGGTGCTCGAAGGTGTTCATTTCCGACCCACCTAACTTTCCACCTAATTGAGTCTGCCTTGATTTTATTGGGGATTATACTTAGTTCAGGTACTAAGTGGTGAATCTATTCGGTTTTAAGTGAAAATTCGTAGGAGGCGTTATAAGTGCTAATTACCGGGAATACAATTGCCATTTTGAATTTTCATTTTACTAGAGAAAATATTCTCTGATCTCGATCATTATGAAGCTAATTTCAGGATATAGGGGCATTACTTATTGAATGACGTAAGCCGGTTCACGCGAACGATTTTCGGCATGAGATTTTTTAATTCGATAGACAACACCGTTTCATTTAATTCGCCTGTTTAATTCGCAAATGGATCGTCCTACTTTTTGTCGAACGAATAAATACACAACTGTATTTTCTAATTCGTGCGGTTGTAATCCTCAACTTTGAATCGGGCAAACTGTACCAAACTGTATCGTTTTAGGAAAGCAAAAACGGGCTTTTTCGAAAAAAAAAAATTTTTTTTTAAGAAGCCCAAAGTTAGAATCTAAAAAGTCAATTGAATATTTTATTTTATTTTACACAGAACCACTGAACCTTGCAAATGAACTCAAAAGTGAAATAATATGAAACTTGTTGGTTCTCTTATTCGCTATCAGATCCACTGTCACTAGATCCGCTTCCGGAGCCACTGCCACTTCCAGATTTACCCGATCGAGCTGGAGATTGGGACTGGGATTTGGCCGACCTGGCAGCAGATGCTGACCGTGATCTAGATCTAGATCTAGATTTAGATTTGGATTTGGATTTGGATCTGGATCTGGATCGGGATCGGGAAGGAGACCTGGAAGTTGAGCGGGCAGGTGAGCCAGACCTTGAACGAGACCTAGATCCTGATTTTGACCTAGACCCCGAACGCGATCTCGACCTTGACTGAGATCTTGATGTAGATCGTGACGGTGACCTTGATTTCGAAGGAGAGCGAGACTGGGAGCGAGACCTCGATTTTGATCGTGACTTGTCAGATTTATCTGAAGACGCAGGGGACGAGGCTCGGGAGGATCGACGCGATCCTTCCTCATTATCAGAACCATTATTCTCCTGATTACTTTTTGTTTCATCTGGAGTTTTGTCTCCATTGTTGTTCTCTGGTTGCTCCTCTTCCTCTTCTTCTTCTTCTTCATCTTCCTCCTCCTCATTGGGGGGCTCCAACTGCTTCTCTCTCCACCTCTGCATTCGGAATTCATTTGCATTCAGCGGTCTATGACGTACAACCAAACGAGTATTATTGGGTTGTTGGCCTGCTTTCTGGCGACGTTTGGATAGACGCACTCGAGTTTCCAATTCATTGTAATATACTCCATCTTGTCTCATTACGAGGAAGTAATTCTCCTCGTAACCCTTGGATGCCTTACTCTTCACGTTCCAGTTGTACTCTCGAGCCATTTTGTACTCGTACTCTTCGTCTTCTGCGTACTCGATTTCGGCAGTGAAATCTCTCTTCCGCTTTTCTAGTGTTTCTTCTAGAGGCAGGAAGTAGGCTACGAATTGCTCTCCACTCTCATCCATGACTCCTCTAGAAATGAAAAAAATAGATTCACTTTTCTTTGTAATTTCTCCAAGGTTATCATGAAAATATGTTTCTTAGATTTTCTCGTTTTGGTACTTATTAAATAATTATATTTTGTAAAGCTAAGATAAAAATAGTGAGTAGCATTCCAATTTATGAAAAGTCATGGTAAAAAAAAAATTACCGAAGAATTGACTTTGCTACAAAAAAATCAGTTCCAGATAAATTCCTTCATATTCCTTTTGTAAATATTTTCAAAGCAATCATTGCAACTATTCTCAAAATGAGAAAATTATAATAATTATTCCAATGATGATCTTTGATTATTCAATGATTATTCTATGATGATCGCAAAGAGTAGGAACTGCGTGATGACAAAGTGATATAAAAAATAGGCGTCAAATAATGTATATGTAAGTAAGTTTTAAACAACATTGCCCCCGAAGTTGACGAATTATTTGCATAAAGCTAGTGATAAAGATGTGAAAATTACACGTTATAAGAAATTGTGGATTTCACCAAATGATGATCCAATTGGAAATTATTTAAAATTTAATTTTAAACTCAAATTTTTAATTAGATTAAATTAGGAACTTGTAAAACTCGGCTTTTTTTAACTTGTCCTTGTATTTGAGATATAGGTTTATTTTGAAAATGGTCTTTTGAATTAGGTAGGAGGAATGTGTTGGAGATTTTTTACAGTAGGACAGTGGAATTGATGGATGGAAAGAATTTTCTATAGGTGGAAATCCCTTCTCCATATATCAAGTCTACAAATAAGTGACGAAAAAATTCACATATTCTCGGAGTGGGAATCGAACCCCGGAAAATTCCGGTTACCTGTTGGGTGGTCTCTCCATCTAAGCTTTGGCAAATACTCTGAATATCTTTATTTTCTTACTATGTACTGAAATGTTTTATAGTATATTTCTTATTTAGGCAGGAAAAGTAGACAAGTCGTCCTCACACGCAAAATTACGACCCGAGCGGAAGGCGAGAGTCGCGAGCATGTGGGGAATGCTAGTCTGATTCTCCTCCCGAGGGTTGAATACCATGTTTCTGCCAAAATGGACGAAACTGAGCGGTTCTTAACGAGCGAGGCGAGGTTAGAAGGCCCACTTTCCGTCCATGTAAACAGAAAAAATATTTAATTCATGGCGTCAATTGAAACATTAATTTTCAATGTTCAAATTTTAAAAATATATCTGACAAATCAATCCAGAGAGAAAGTCTTAGATAGAAAGTCATAGAGAATGACTCGAAGAATAATAGGCACATAATTTTATGCGTGCCTGCAAAATTGGTAGGTTCTCCCCACGAGCCAACTCCCCACTCCCCAAGAGCGAAAAAGCTGTTAACTGTGAGATTATATCACTGGCTTTCGACTTGTTTTTGGCACCGATATAGCCGTATAAATTACCTTATCATCGCTTGCGACATCTCCTCCATCTGTGCAGGTACAGAGCGTCCAGTAGGTGCTGGATCAGAATCAAAAATGACCTGGGCACAAGGATATTTCCACAATTTGAAATCTGGATAAACGGGAAATACTTCCACAGGCACAACGTTTGGTTTGCTATAGTGTTTGGTAATTGGGATCTTATTATCCTCAAATGTCTTTTCAATGGCTTTAATTTGACTCTCACGATCCATATATAAAGTTTCTTCCTTGAAGTTCTTTTTGATAGAGTAACCAACTTTTGCCTCAACTTTATCCATTGTTTGTGGCTGAAACCTCGTCTGTTCTGTTGAAATGTACTCGGTTCTACGTAGCCACGAAACACTTCTAGCATGATGCCTCGATCTTTTAGAGTCTTGAGGTGTAAGAACATCTTCTTCAAGAAGTTTTTCATCCGCTGGATCCAGTTGTGCATTGAGATCTCCTCCGTAGGTATCGCGATTGATTAAATCAATTTCAACACCCAAATCGTGTTCCGTAAGAACCTCATATTTGTAGTTGCGCTCTAATGATGTTGGATTATACTGAATGAACCTATGTTTTAAAAAATTGTTAAAATTAGAGTGGTAGACACAAGAAATGCAAATACTAGAAATATTTAGATGAATATGAAATTATTTTTGTAATAAGTAGTTTTAGTAGCACTGTAGTGTCAGGTGAAATCTGATCATTTCAATTTGACAAATTTATAAGTTCTTTTCATATTTTCTTCTACTTGAATCACGCTCCACCTTTATAATTGCATAAACAATACATTTTTTTAATTCGCACATTCATTTAGTCACTTTTCATTTCCAAAATATATCTCTAATACCCAGCAGTTATTGGCCATTTTCATGTAAATTCAATGAAATTTTCAACTCTGTCGCGAATAAGTGATATCAAAAATTATGGTGAAGCGTTACATTTTTACTTTCGCAATTACGGAAGAATTATTTTGATATTTTCTCATGTTAATACTTTGTATTCTTTTAATACATAGTACATGGGAATCATGTATATGATAAATTTGACATAATGATGTCATATACCGGGACTAGTTTTTTTGTGAAAATTCAAGTGAAATGATTTTCTTGAAAAACAATGTTGAGAAATAGAACTTTATCTGAACTGACTACTTTAAACCTTCGTTTCGGCACAACCGATGAAAAATGTAAATTCTAAAGGAATTTACTGGATGTTACATAATTAAATATGGTGTAATGAATTTAATATGCAAACAAAGTGAAACAATTTTGACACTCCAAGTGCCTCGGAAATTATAGAATGTATATTGAGATGAAAACGAAAAATGAGCTCGATCGTCCCAAGTAATAGAAGATTTCACGGATTACTACAATTAAAAATACTAAATTGCCTTGACCGAATAAAGTACATTTCTCATCTAGGGAGAAGTAGACAAGTCATCCCCACGAGCAAAATTACAACCCGAAACGAAGGCGAAGGTTGTAAGCACGTGGGGAATGCGTGTCTATTTCTCCTTTCTAGGGTTGAATGCGATTTTTCTACCAAAATGGATGAAAGTGAGCGTGGAATGCTCACTTTCAGTCCATCTCAACAGAAAAGATATAACTAAGAAACCAGCATTGAATAACTCAAGCGATTATGTCAAAATTGAAATTTATAAGCGCCTGGAAATCTAAAAGTAAATATGGGAAGAGAGGGAATGTAAAAAGGAGTGAAACTATCATCCAATATAATTATCATTTTTCAGAATTAAAAAATTCCAAACCTGTTTTAGGGAATTAATTGACAGCTATGAAAAAAGTTACCACCAAAATTGTTAAAATTCAATTAGATTTGGACAAATTCTTTGAAAATTGTATTAAATCCTACCTGGACTTCAACCAGTTTACCATTTCACTTCTGAATTAGTCCCTCAGATCTTTTCAGAGATCGCGATTTATGCCAGGAATGAGTATTATTGGGCTTAGATAATTTGAGAAAGGAGGCGTTGACCAATAAATTAATAGTGACATATAACTACTATATGTCACCGATGTTTCCCATCAATAGTGCTCTAAACTTGCTCGAAAAGAAAAATTGCTAACAACTCCAATAAACTTCATATCCGATGAGAATTGAAAGTATAGAAAGAACCTTTTCAAAAGGAAAATTTGCATTTAAAATTATTTTATTTTAATTTAGTCCAACCGATGCATGATTTCCCACGAGCAGTTTCCCATATTTTTCCATCCTACACTGACAGACAAAATTTTGTTTTTGAGAAGTATGACTTTACTCTTATAAATAAATTCATAGTCCGAAAATTGAAAAAAAGATATTTTTTTGCTGAGAAAGGAAACCTTCCGCTAAGAAAATTTCTAGATGTCCGTAAAATAGGGGACAATCGGAGCACGAAAAGAAAACCATTTCTCTAACTAAGTCTAGGGGTTTTCGCACTAGAATATCTTGGATTTAAGCCCACTTTTCTTACAAATAAACAAATAAATAAATAAATAAATAAATAAATACATTGCCTTTGTCTTTACAATTAATACAACATTTTTTCAAGAGAGCTTTTCCTTTCTCGGTATAAGAAAATTGTTTCTTAATACAAATCAAGACGAACTCTTAAAAAAAAAAACGGTTCTCAGTGTTTAGAGTATTCTAAGTGTGTTACGTCTTCAAATGATCTAATTCAGTAACTAGTATTCCACTTGAATTCTGCGATGCGTACAAAGTTAACAAAGTTAACAAAAATTTAATAGTTTGGTGTCTTTACCTGGTGGATTCGAAAGGATATGTAATAAACTTCGGATCGAATGGAATATCTGGCAATGTATTGCAGTACTTCACTCGACAAATCAGCTCAGACCTGTAATACAAATGTTTTTCAAATTAAAACCCACAACAATCGTTTCATTTTTGTTTCCACAAGAGTGACAAAAACGCGGTAAAAAGTGAGGTTACTAACCGCTTCTCTACGGGTCTTACAGCCCTTTTGTCTCTTTCACCGTTATTAACATTTGTTTGAATAGTCGGTGCCATTATTGTTATTTTAAAACATCATTCTTTCAATGATAATCACAACAATGTATATTCACTGACGTTCATTGGCGTGAAAGTTTGTCGCCAACAACAATCGTACATCTACGCGAATAAACCATTAGCACGAATTATTGTCACTATTCCCCCAATATTTCCCAAATAGAATTAGAACATGCTTCAATGCTATAGTCCTTACAGTTCTCACGGTAAAAAAATCATGGTGGTTGGTTAGTGGCTAATCCCCCTCCCCGTGAAACTGTTGTCTCTTTCCATTGAATGTTATAGGGGGCACTATTAACAGCCATTTTTGCCCGCGAAATTCGTATGTAGATAGTCGACCAGTGATCGTTGCAAAAAAAAAGTAATTCACCACTTGGTTTATACTCAATTTGCACTTGTTTATACTGCACTTGAACGGTTTCACTAGTTTCGTATTTATATTTATAAATAAATGATTGAATATTCAACATGGATTTACTCCACATATAAGTAAAACTCAATATTTTTTAATATTTCTTCTCTCTATAAATAAATAATTCTTTATAATTTATTAGTTTCATCATTCTCTTTCATCACATGCAAAACCCCTCTTCATATCTAAAATGAACAGCAATAACTATAAATAATTAGATAAAAAACTGAACGCTGAGTGTGTGCCAACCCCTTTATGCAAGAAATGACTACATGCTGATAAGTAATTAAACAGAATTGAAGTTTAAGTTTCGACGACGCATATGCAACCCTCACCCACCTACCTAGAAATTAAATGCTAATGATGTATGAAAAACAAGCAGTTGACCAAGCCTATTTGGCAGAAGGCATTCAGTCAATACTTTATGCATTCCTTGTCCTTTAATTTTTAATTTCTACCAATTCTATTAGTTAACTTCGGAATGGATTCGTGACCCTACAAGTTCGTGAAAGAGCAGAAAATCAAGAACATCTTGAAAGCTTTGCAGGGACTGCTATATAGATTTTAATTGATCTAGATCGGGGGAATCAAGACAATCGTTCTGAGAGAAGAAAAATTGAAATCAGTTGTTTAGTTTTGAACATATGAAATCAAATCGATTTTCCGAAAAAATTCAATATTTTCAAAACCACTGGTCTAATTGACCCTATCTGGAATATCAATTTTTCTTTTCATAAAAAGAATAAAAATGTCAAAATTTCATATTGTGAAACCGGTCCTACGGCCACCTTCTCTCCTAATTTCTCTGATGCCCCCTTGCACTATCACGCCTTTATAGATTTTTCAGCTTCCTTTTTGGTTTTAATTTTCCATAGCCTTCTGTTTTTCTCCACAGCCTCCTCGCGTTTACATCTCCCGAACTAGCTTTTGTCCTTTTGGTCGTGCCCTCTAATTCTTCCAGTCTTTTCCCTCCTCATCTCCTCAAT
>JAPYZM010004099.1:0-14776 GCA_030522845.1 Psyttalia concolor
TCGTAACACGTGAAAAAAGTGGTTTTTGACTCGTGGGATTATATCACTCGCCTTCGGCTCGTGGTATAAACCTCCCACTCGCCAAAAACCATTTTTTTTCACTTGTTACGAAATATACTAGTTCGTAACACGTGAAGAAAGTAGTTTTTGGCGAGTGGGAGGTTTATATCACTCGCCAAAAACCATTTTTTTCACTTGTTACGGAATATACTATTTCATCACGCTGTGGCGGAAAAGTAACTTTTCAGTGACTCTCCGCTTCGCGTCAAGTGACGGAAAAGTGCTTTTCCGACACATTGAGATGAAAAATATTGTTCGTAACACGTAAAAAAAGTGGTTTTTGACTCGTGGGATTATATCACTCGCCTTCGGCTGTGTCGGAAAAGTAACTTCTCAGTCACTCTCCGCTTTGCGTCGTGTGACTAAAAAGTGCTTTTTCGACACATTGAGATGACGAATATTGTTCCTAACATATGTTGTTACGAAATATACTATTTTGACTATAAGGTGAGGGCGGGGCAAAATGGACAGTGGGGGCAATATGAACACCCCTAAAAATTATCATTAACTTCACTGCGATTTTAAAATAAACAGCTGTGCGCTCAAACTTAAATGAAAGAAGCAATTCTGTGATAATAGAATAGAAGACTTTACAGATAATCAATTCCTAATTGAAACTTCAGTCGGTTTCCTTTTGTCTCACTGCGCCATATTTGGATAAACATGTTTGAACAAACAATTGAAGAGGGGGGGGGGGGGGGGTGTTTGAAAACATTTACAATTTCATCCCTTTGTCTCTGTTGCGTCGTGATTTTGAATTAAATTGCAAGATAATGGGGGAATGAAGCAAATCGAGGAGGGAGCGCACTAATAACTTTGGCTTGCGTTGCTAGATAGCGTACATATTGAGTTTATTATTATCCCGTTCACTCATTACCACATGAAACAACGAAATAATTATAGGGTGACACGATAAGAGTGAAATAATAAACAAAAATCCATAATTTTTTCTTCCTCAATATTGATGTGTCCATTTTGCCTCACTATTGCCTTTAGAGATAATTTTACGAACGAATCTTATCCGTTTTTGTGGTTTCCCAGTAAACAATGATTCGAACATTTGCAGTAAAGAAGGCCATTGTGCCGAAAAATTGCAGCAAATTATCAAATTTTGCTGTCTGGGTTGGATTCTGATCACCAAGAAGCTTTTTAGTCGGTTTTCCTTGAGAGAATTTTAATTTTCTCGTTAAAGTGTCCATTTCGCCGTATGGCGGGGGAGGGGGGGGGGGCGAAGCCGTTACTTTATTAGTTATTACTAATTTTGGTTGGCTTCAACAGCGAATGTTAAAAAAATAGTTCAAGTTCAAAATTTAAACTTTTGATGCATTGAATGGGAAGAGAATTAGAGCTGTGCTAGTGAGCCTTTGTCTACCACTTTGCTGGGGAATTTTCTAGAATCATTTCGAGGGAAAATCCGGCCTGCCAATGAGAGTGGAATCTGTTTGACCTAGGGAAATCCTTGGCGACATCTCTCTTGTGGTTGGCGATACTAATTCCAGCCCTGCCATCCCGCAAACCCCCGGACTGAGCCACTACCTCACTCTGTCCTCTTTGGGCTCTGACAATCTTCCTATAATGTCTGACATTGAAGTACGACGAACGTTGTCCCTTCCCTCTCGTACGCCTGCGAGCATTTGCGAGAAGTAGAAAAAAGGCGCGAACTCGGAGCGAACAGTGCCGCCAGTGCCGCGTATTTATTACAGATCGTTGATTGGCGGAGAGACAATACGCACGTATATACTACATGTATTTTGTACTGGCTACATCGCAACAGTTTATTTATCAACTCGACTCTGAAATGTTGCGGTAAACTTATTTATGGTCTCTCGGTACCATTAGTTCTTCCTTCACTGACTCCCTCAAATTTTGCTGATCTCGATAATCAACTATTGGAGATCATTGAGCCATGGAAAAAGAGTGAAAGCCCAGAGGTAATGCGAATTTACTAACAAATATTTCAGCGACAAAGAAAGGCAATAGGCAATTCTCCAATTTTCACCCAGTAAGTGGGATCATTGTTCATTGAGTCATTAGTGTTCACGAATATTAGTCGATTTGAAGTCGTACTGAGTGGAAAAATTCAGGGGTTACAAGACAAGTTCTCGAGAAATTAGCCAAGATCGTGCACATTGGAGTAAATGGGACGCCAGTGGTCGATGACTCCATGATTATTCGGAGGGAATTGTGAGGACTCTGAAAATGTGATTACACCGGCTTCTAGCAGAACTTCAATGCAAAAAAAACGTTATTCAGAACTTTTGTTTATATAATTGTAAACTGTTGATTAGTCAGGAGTCGTTGGGAAGTACGCAGATAGGAACACATCAGGAATATTGAAATTATGTCTGTAACTCCGACGGTTGTGCACAAATTCCTGAAGACGCTGCGGGAGAGCAACAGCATTGCAGAAAAATGGACAGCCCTAACCTGCATAACGAGGTATTTATTGAGAGTAATTGGACTAGGAAGTGGTATTGCGCTAGGGATTAACGGATTTCTGGCAATTTGGGGGCCAAATGGTCGCGAGCAGTTTTGTAAGGGCCAAATTGGTTCATTATTAATCCTCTGCTGATTCAACTTTGTTTCGGTTATGCAGATGTATATTTTATTATTAACATTAGACGTCTTGCTCCAATAACATTCTCTGAGAATTTTCATGTCTTTTCCAATTTTTACATTTAATCAGTGGAGGTAACAGGAAAATTTATGTACTCGTTTAGTCTTGTCAATTCATTAGGAAAATCTTTTTCAATAAATTTTCTATGAATATCTTTAGATAGCGGACTCATTACATTTGGCTCATTTTTAAAATAAAGTCCTACGAAAAACGAGATTTAAAAAAACATCTGATATTCCAATGTGAAGATTACAATTTTTTCGGTCCTCCTAATTGTTTTTGAGGCGGAAAAATTAAGCAGATGCTTACGAGCAATTTTTTCTAATGTATTCATGAAGAATTTTCAATTCCTCTGATATTATAACTACATATTGAGCAATCACTCTTTAAACCGATCCATATAAATAAATATAAATGTTTTTTGTAGCTCTTACATTTTTACTAATAATATTTATCACTTTCAATTTTTCATTTGCAGTCATGCTGGGAAGGGACTGTCACAGGCATTAACAAAGGCTCAGTTCACCGAACTTTGTACGCAATTAATTGAAATGCTCACAAGCTGTGCTTCAAAGATCCAAAGTGACGTGACCAAGTTATTTAATATTATTCTTAAGGAATTTATTCATAGTGATCCGGTTCTGTTTGGTCTGGCTCTGAGAATCGACAGAACCAAGAGATTGACGTTCCTCGATTTTTTTAAAACTGTGGATGTAACAGTACTCCTCCACCTCCTAGCGGACCAGGATGCCATCAGATTTTTGGACGATTGTCTGAACGGGATCACCGTGGAGTCGATGAAGTGGTTGGCGAAGGATCCGTCTCCCGGGAATATCGAGGTGCTCAAGAAAATGGAGACGAGACAGTTGGACGGAAAAGAGGAATTAGAGCACAGGTTGATTCTCAAGGTCATTGAGTTCCTGCAGAGGATCTATGATTATGCCGCTGAGACTCCTACCGACAAAGTTTCACAGGTAATAAATAACAAAATGGATGAGAATGTCAGTGAATGCCATGCGTTTCAGTGCCGAGGGAATGTCTACGGGAAATTATTGTTAACTCTCGCCTGAAGGCAAGAAAATCTCTTCCTTCCCCCGTTATTTGACTACGAAACCATCCAAGATGATGGACTTTCACTGGATTTTCACTGGATTTTCATGATGGAATTTCACTGGGTCCACTCAATAAATTAAGTAAATCACGACATACCATGATTTGCCATTCTTCCCCTTATTTTTTTAACCCACTTTCATGGGGAATACATAAAATCTCGAGGTAAAAACTGACTGTAACATGCTGGTTATCAGCTGCTATAACTGTGTACTGACGAGAAAATCATCTAATTTGGGCCGAGATAACCAGACACTTCCCTTCGCCCCCAAATTTCACCGAAAACACTCAATAAATTACCAAAAATTAGATTGCAAGTTTTCATTTAAGGCCCAGATCGATTATCTTTTCGAACGTTATCTACGTTCAAATATATTATCTTCCCTGACAAAATTATCTAGACTTTTTCGATGTAATATTATGTCGCTATGAGTGTCCCGATATAGTACATTTTGACACTAGGCCGTGAAGAACTTTATGCCATAGGTGCCCGTAATCACGCGATTCCAACCGGATTATAACACTCGCCTTCGGCTCGTGTTACAACCTCCCACGAGCCAAAAACGCCATTACGCACATGTTGCATAATATAGTATTTCTGGCGAATATGAGGTTACAGGATGAGCCGAAGGTGAGTTCTGTAATCATATGAGGCAGAAAAGTTCTTCACAGCCGCGAAGCGGCCGTGAAGTAGTGCTTTACGGGCTGAGTGACAAAAAATATGAATTTATAACGAAAAAAAATGAATAAAAAAATAATTTAAGGCCGGTAAAGAGCGTTTTTACTTTATGATTTCGTAGTAAGTTTCGTACAAGCAAATAAAAATTTTGTGATTTACCTATGAGTGTGGTCATCAGCCGTGGAGTTTTAGGGGGATGCTGGGGAGGGGGAATAACTTGGTAATAAATTCCATTTTGCACTTCATGTAGGCCCAAAATCACAAAACACGCTGTGTACCGGGCTTTGTACTATTATTATTACTATTATAAAAATATTCTCACAGCGAAAGAACCGTAATTCACGACGTAATATTACATCGCAATTTGTATGTGGTCAGCTATGAGTTTATAGGGTTTTTGTAGGAATAAAAAACAAATGACAACCGATATACTGAAGTCAGCATAAGTTTTAACATGAAATGCTACCCCTACCACCTCCATTTTGCGTATGAATAACTAAAAAAATTCTGGGCAATATTACTAAGGGTCAGTTTTTGGTTTAGCTAACCATGCTTAAACCTTGGTTAAAGTTAACGTTAAGATCTCTAATTGGCTGGACTCAGTGGTGGGTTGTCTTAACTTCAACTTGATCACCAGTTAACCATGGTAGGCTGAAACCAAAAACTGGCCATAAATTTCTATACAGTGACAGCTGATCACACAAAAATTGCCATGTAATATTACTTCGTGAATTACGATTCTTTCGGTGTGAGAATTTTTTTATAATATGTTTAATAATAGTACAAAGCCCGGTAAAGAGCGTTTTTTGTGATTTTGACACGGCTGATGGCCATACTCGTAAAGTTACTGCTAAATAGCAAAATACAAACGCTCTTTACTGGCTTTGAATTATTTTATTTATTTTTTTTCATAATAAATTTACATGGTTCAGTCAGAATAACTTTTAACATCAAACGAAGCAGTGGGGGTAACGCGATCATATGCAAAATTAAAGTGGTGGGGGTAGGATTTCATGTTAAAAGTTATGCTGACTTCAGTATACTTATGAGCACACTCATTGCGACAAAATATGACAACGAAAAGGTCTAGATAATTTGTTCGGGAAAAATAATATATTTGAACGTTCGAAAAGATAACTGATCCGGGCCGTAATCGTTATGAAAGTGGGCTCATAAAATTGCGATTTTTGTAAGTTATTTGGCGTTCCCGATGGAATTCGTGGGTGAAAAGTGGACGAGTTTATCTTCCAAATCCAGCACCTTAGATGGATCTCCGTATAGACGAGGGGCGATGGGGATAGAAGTGTTCTAATACGTCCATGCGAGCTTTAAAGTACTTCCGCAGTAGCTTAGACTTGTTAAAAATTTGGCAATATGCTAGAGACACCAAATTTGGACAATCTGTCGTTGACTACGTCAAAAAATCCGAATATTACGAAAATTGCTAGAGTTTTGATGACGCTGTTCTTGAAACATACGTGGTGCCACATTGAAATTTCGTCTGTCCTCAAAATTTAACGCGGCACATGTAAAAAATGGCGTGGCCGAGGTCGAAATTGTAGAAATCATTTTTTAAAGTACCCTACAACAGATGAGGCAATTTCGCGTCTTTAGCATACTTCGACATTTTGGACTAGTATAAGCTCCTGCGAAAGTACCTTAATTGACAAAATATGAATTTATGTATCCAGATAGACTTAAAAAAAATCATTGTTACAGTTTCACATCCTAATCCTGGATAAAGTGGCAACCCTAGCCTACATGGGCTACTCAAAGCAACGCGACCCAGCCCTGAAACTCCTCCAGACGGCAGTATCCCAAGGATTAGTTCCACATGTGCGGGAGAAGCATCCCACCTCCTGGCAATCTTTTAAAACAAATCTCTCCGAGGTGTTCAGCCCCAGAATGACTCTTCTAGTCTCGTACAAATATCCCATCTGGTCGAACCTCTGGTCCCTGACTATAAAAATGCTGGGTACAGAGGCCCACAAGAACTCAGCACTCATAAATGAAATCCTTCTCGTCGAGGAGAAAGCCTTCAAATCCTCGGAAACTGAAGTGCGAAAGCAGGCCTTCCTCTGCTGGAAATACTTGATCGACAATTTCGCCCTGAATCCAGAGGAATTTAACATCTGGAAGCGAGTGAGACTCCTCTGCATTCCGCTAAACGCCAAGAACAGTAAAATCGAGGTGATAGCTTTAACGAAGCTCGAGGTATGGTGGCACTTGATCGTCATTATGTTCGTGAAAAACAAAACAGATCACGTAGCCCAAGTAATAATTCAATTCCTCAACTTCTGTTTTGGTCCCCTTGGAGACACTCCTCTCCTCTCGAAGAAGCAGAATCTCGTGGCATCCCCAGGGAAAATCTTCCTTAAAACCAAAATTTTGGCTATTGATGCCCTCTTCCAGATGATGGTAATGAGCGAGAAAGATCGTGCCCTAATACCATCAGTCTTAAATGAGAGACTCCCCACAGCAATCTCCATAAATATCTTCGAGGAACATCACAAGTCCTTCTTGCACAGTGTCTCCGAAGCTGTGATTATGATGAACAATCTCACGAATGACGATCTCAAGAATCGTCACAAGCTCACCATAATTCTCTTCACAAATCTAATGGACTACATCGTTCGATCGTCTCCAGACAAAAAACTAAATATGTACAAGGAACTGATTCTAGCCACGAACGAAATGATAAGTCACTCTGACGACTCACCAATGATAACAGATCTAATGCTAAACTACATTCTCCCAGAACTGACGAAGGTGTCAGACGAGCTAATGTACCGAGACAATACTCTAATAGATCTGCTGAAGAAGGTCGTGACGCCTGCGATTTTAGAAAGAGTCCAAACGATTAATATGGACGATATCAGAGAGCTGATAGAAAGAACTGTGATGCCAGTGGGCATTGAGTTCTACCACCCTCACACTCTGGGATTTATAAAGTCCCTTTTAGAAGGAATGTCCGCTTCACTGATGAAGAAGGTCCAGTCGACGCTTCTTGTGGATTTATGGTGCATGCTGGCTGATGTCATGACGCGGTACCTGAGGGACGGGCAGCCGATAAATGAAGGAACTGATCGCTCTTACAACCTCTCCACTATGGAGACTCTTGTCCACTTCCCCTTCAAAAATGACCTCAGCTACACTAAATCTCAAGTGAATACAGTCTCTGTTTACTGGAGGCACCTCTACAAAGCCTTCGACCAGCAAGCCGACAAGATTCCCGGTGTGAAACACAATTTAATCCTCAATTCAACGGCTAAACAAATGGTGGATGCGCTTTCTAGGTCTGAAAAGTACTTTCTTCTTCTGGCGCACTGCTTGACGCCCCTAATGGAGACCGTAAACTACGAAAGATTACCAACAATCGCTCAGGTTCCAGCCCTGGTATACGTACTGCGTGATGTACTGATGCTCTCTCTCAAACATAATTGCAATGAAGAAGCCGAAATAGCTCTAAAATCCATAGATGCTTACCTGATATCAGTCTTTGGATTGAACAACGGCCCCAGAACTCTCCTGTTTCTGGAAAGCCTGAGACCTGCTATCGAGCTGTTGGTGCAGGACAACTTAATAGTAGGAATTGAGCGTGAAGTTCTGAATACCCTAGAGCACATCATCTTCATTATCGACAAGAGTGCTGAGGCCCTAACGGTGAAATTTGTGAATTCCTTCAGACAGATTATTCTAACAGCTCGACGCCACAAAGACCCCTCGATCGCCCTGAGTGTGAGAAAACTCCTGGAGCTGAACTCTCACGTGAAGGATGACGTGAAATGCCTCTTCTCAATAATAGAACAGGAGGTTCAAAATTCGGGGGTCAAACGCCCAGAGATTCCTCCCTTTGAGAACAAAATAGCGAGACCTGTTAAGATTGTTGGGAGCTTCTTGGGTAAGGTGATAGACCCCTCGAAGACTTTCAAATCCCCAGAAGTAAAGAGAGACGTTAAGAGGATGGCTCCTCTCCCTCCAGAGCCAGACTCGCAGGACTACGTGGTTATAACGTCTGATCCAACATTCGATGTGAACAGATTGACTGAGCACCAAAAAGAGTCCCTAAAACGTCGAAGAGAGGATCTAGCTATGTTCAATGATGGATCTCAATCGGCGTCAACTGATACCCAAGACATTCAGCAGTGGTTTGAGCAGTCCAGGCTGAGAAATGAATCTAATAAGGAGAATACAATGACTGTTAGTGATGCTGCTTCCTCCTCTCAACAGGAGGAACCGAAAAGCAGTCTAGTGGAGTCTGGGAGTAAGGATAAACAAGTTGACAATAGTACAGAGGTTTCTGGCTTGATCAGTCGTGAGGAGGATGAGAGAACCGAAGTATCTGAGAGTGGAGTATCCCAAGAAATAGTTAAAAAATTGGACTTTGAGTCGAGGGAGGAATTTCCAGAGGGAAACGATGGGGAAACCCTGGAGAAACTGCCTGCACTGAGGGACCAGGGAATTTCCTCGCCACATTCTGGAAGGTCGCGAAGAGGACGGGGTGGCAAAGGGAGAAGGAGTCATCTAGAGGGATATGATACGATGGACAGGCACCTGAAGAGAAAAGCCGTTTGTGAGAATGATGACATATCTGAGAGAAAGAAAACGAAACGGTATGACGAAAATGACTCTGAGGGTAGCCATCCCTCTGAGAGCCAGTCAGATAGTAATCTCCAGAGAATGACTAACGATCCCCCTGATTTTGAGAAACTCTCTGATCACGCGAGGAGAGAGATTTCCAGACTGAAGATCGATATGGTAGCGGATTTTGTGTTCCCAACTGTAGGTGGACGCAGGAGATCTAAAGTCAAAGGAGAGGACTCCGAGGACTCCAAAGCCAAAGTATTGAAATCCGTTGAGAGAGATATGGAGCACGAGCAGAGTCAGGAATTACTGAAGAAAAGAAGGAGACGAAGTAATAAAATCGACCCTGACAGTGTGAAAAAGGAGCCTCGAGACCAGAAATTAAATAGCAGTACAGACTCTGATGATAAATCAGTGGAATCCCATCACGACGAAGATGATATTTCTAAATTCAGTGAAAAAGTATCTGATGATATACTCTGTTCTGATAAGCCTGCGGAAGTTAGTGATCATGACGAGGTTGTGGAGAGCTCCCAGGAGCCAACAGTTCTGCGATCCCCAAAGCGTCTCCAGTCGAGACTTGAGACATCATCGCCATCAGTATTAAGGACAGTCACAAAATCACCAGCCCCCAGTAGTCCCAAAAAGGCAATCTCCAACGATCCAGACGAGACCTTCATTGAAGAGGAAAAGATCCCTGAGAAGACCACCGCAGAGGAACCGGCAAAAAAAAACCCTGAGGATCCGTTAAAATCCCCAGGGCTAGCCTCCTTTACGACATCAGTCTTGGCATCTTCTTCTCCTCAGACCAATCAACGTAGACTTTTGAACGTGAGAAATCGTCACGGGATGTCACCTCATGGCCGTGGAGCTCACATGCTGGGTCTCATCGCTGCCCCCGGTTTGAACAAGGATAAACCAGAGGAAGATCTCAGGAAAGAAGCAGAATCCGCCCAGAGGACTCGCCCTGCTATCCTAAAGTATTCTGAGAGAGTTTCAAGTCCCAGCGGCAGTCGCCAAGAGAAAATTTTTAATAATATGAAGGGCAGTGATTTCTCCCAGTCTCCCTTCAGCACGTTAAGGAACGATGGAGAGAAAATATCCCCAAAGAAGGATAAACCCGCAGAGCTGGTCCCCTTAGACCACGATTACGTTCATCCCAAAGACATCAACACAACCATCGGGTCAGAACGAGAGCTGCCGATACTGGAATGGTCCAGTGCGAATCCTCCATCTTTAACAGCATCCCCTGGCACATCAATTTTGAAAAGACACAGATCGTTACCCCTAGACACTGACCCCGATATCACTCCCAGACGTAAACGTGTGAGCTTCGCTGATCCCCCTGTCTTCAAGGAGATGTGGTATGTTCCCTCGACGTTCAAGTCCCCGAAAAGCGGAGGGTTCCGCTCTCCAGGACGAAAGGACACTCCTCTAAAACTTAAGCCGCGTACCAGGGTGATAGTCACTGTGGCCGACCCCTCGGAGATCGAGGGGCTTGAGGATCTCAACGATGTTGATCTCCAACGAGAGAAGGACAACGAAATGCTTGCGAAGATCGCTGACGACTTAGAAGAGGATGACGATGTGAACTTCGACTCTGATGACGATGCAGAGGATAAAGAGGGCCTTGAGGACCCAGCGGACCTAGATCTCGATAAGAATGACAACGACGACAACCGAACCGACAGTCACGACGAAGATGACGAGAACGGAGTCACTCAGACAATTTCCAATACTTCTTTAATAGAATCCCAGAGTCAGACCAACACTATCAACAACTCCAACAGCTTGGATAAACCAAGACTGAATCTCACTGACGATTCCATTCTCAGCAAGATCTTAAGTGATGGAAGGCCTAGCAAACCCCAGGAACTAGAGGAGACATTGGACATTCAGAACTTGAGTAGGTTCAACTCATCAGTGAACGCTGACGAAATCTTCGTTGGAAAGGTCCCCAGAACAAGCACTCAGATTGCTGCGATGGCAGCTGCTGCAGAGGCTGACACTCTTCCCATAACTGATTCAATGTTCCTGAGCCAGACGATGAGCCAGTGTAGTCAGGACACCCAGAACAGTGTCAACATTCCGCATCTCGACCAGTTGGATTCGATCTCACCGATTTGTCAGCCATTAATCGGCTGTAAAGAGCCTCTGAAGGTCATCATCAATGACCTGACGAATCCTCTCTGGGTGTCACATTTGTCCAAGTGGTTCGAAGAGAGAGGAAAGAAGACCATCGAGGACCTGGCGAAGATGACGGAGAAGGAAGTGACAGACATGCCAACCAAAGGAAACCCCAAATCTGCTTATGTCAAGGAGATCCTCAATAAATTCGCCAAGCGCTACTTCGCCAGGCAAAATACGGAAGCTGATATTTCAAGTCCTGAGGATAAATTATTACATGAAGATATTGAGGAGCACATAGAGATAATAGAGGAGACGATCGAAGTTGCACCTGAGAGAGACGACGAGGATACGTTGAGTGCCACGAGTGAAGACCCCTCAACAGCTTCGATTTCCATGACTTCTTTGGACAACTCCAAGGGTCATCATATGGAAATCGAGACTGTTCAGACGCAGGAGGACAATGATTACGAATCTATGATCATTAATAATTCCATCTCACCACCTACAAAAACCTCGACTGGGATGAAACCACTCACTGAGGAGAGTCTCTCTATAAGAGTTGATGAGTCACAGGAGGTGGAGGTAACGCGGGATAGAATTGACGAGAGTGAGGCTGAGAAGGGACTGTCGCAATTGGGAGGCACCAATTTTCAGGTAGATCAGCCGTCGGGCAGTGGAGTTGACAGTAGTGATGGGGCTGCCTTCTGGCGATTAGGTCTCGATGGCGTTCTCACCAAGTTGGAGGAGAATTATGGGAAAGATGAGGATTTCATCTCGAAAATTTTGGAGACGTTCAAGGGGAGAATTAAGGCTGAGGATGTTCGAGAGCATTTGAATGACGAAATTATCAAGCGAGTAGTGAGGGAGAAATTCTCAGCGAGTGAAATTTGTCAACTGATACCAGAGGTCGTTGGAGAGGAGTGGAGGGAGACCTTGGGTTCGGTGTTAAAACGAGCACCGAGGGATTTGGTGAGGCAGATTGTCGGGGATAAGGAGGTGCTTCCGTCTTCTCTGGTCCTTGATGTTGCTCTGGAGAAGAGCACTCCAGAGGCAGTTGCAGATGCTGTTGTGGCAGGATTTCCAAAGATCACGGAGAAGATTCTGGAGGAGGTGACAAATGGAGATGATGGAGTTGTCAAGTTATTAGGTTCGAGAAAAATGTCTCCCGAGGAACTGCGGAGTGTCTTTGCAACTGTTGCAGAGCAGATGGATCATAAGGAGCTGTTAGAGGCATCTTATGAGGCTATGAGGAAGAATCTGAACAAATAGGTTATGCGGATTATGGCGCTCACATGATCAGTTGATAATAATGTTTATTATTATCTTATAGTTTTTGAGAGAATAGAGAGATCAAACCAATATAATCATGCCGGATAGGCACCTTAGGTGAAATGTCAAAAGCATTTCTCCATCCACAAATTTTCAATACGTTAGCACAATGTACATATGACGAACACTCGTTGAGCTTTGCATGGTTGAACGAGATTTTGTAAAAAAAAAATCATTTTGACTATCAACAACTATTAAGAGTTGAATAGAACTGTATGAAGTTATATAGGCGCCTTAGGGTGACTTTCATTATTCAATGTACTGTTAACTCCATTAACAATAAAATAATTTTATAATAAATTTTGGCAATTTGTGTGTATTTTGTTATGTACCTGGTGGATATTCAATCAACTATTTTGGGGTGATTCGACCTTGACCAGTGTTATTTAATAGATTTGAATGGTTTGTATTGTAGCACGAGTGATCGAAGAGTCCTCGGACTCTTTGTGACCGAAATTTCGTCACTGAAACGTTCCCTGAATGTTGAATGAGCAGAAAAGATGGATTTTTTTCGGTCAAGATTTTCCAATCTTTCAGCGTCACGGAACAGTGGCCGCAGGAGATTCGTTTCTCTGCCTTATTCTCACCCGATCCTCCCTAGAAATTCATAAATTAGAAATATCATCCATTACCATGACTCGAAAATATCGGAGAAACTTCGCTGAGGTAATTCGCAACATTTACTTTGTAATTCCCGTATTTCACAGTTGAGAGCCTCGTTGAATTTAGAAATCCGTGAGGATTTTCATCAATATTTGGCACTGGGAGAAACATTTGAAAGTCTTGTGACCTTGATATGCAGGTGGAGCATCAATCATAGAGTGATCTATTTTATTCATTTATTCATTCGTGTTTCTTTGTGACAGGAGCAAGGGACTCTAGGCCAATTACACGGTGAACGCAATCATGATTAATATAAATATTCAAAATTTCAACGGGGGTTCAAGGTGACAGATCTCGCCGGCGGGTGATTGTAAT
Source organism: Psyttalia concolor (assembly GCA_030522845.1). Lineage (NCBI taxonomy): Eukaryota > Metazoa > Arthropoda > Insecta > Hymenoptera > Braconidae > Psyttalia > Psyttalia concolor. Next base: position 13,488 of record JAPYZM010004099.1, read on the forward strand.
CTCACACATGAGATTTCATGCACAGGTGAGCTTAAAATTCGATAAAATACTACAAATTATTAAAATGTGGAAATGCTAGATTTTAATTTACACTTTTTTTCAGATGATTGCTCCCTCGAGGGGAGTTATCCCCCCTTTCCCTCACCAAGAGAAGTTTTTCGAAAAATCTCACTGGAATATATATCCCACTACTTTGAAAGCTCAATGATGTCTCGATGCTTAAATATTCCTTAAATATTCTGGATGAATTACTAAATTGGATAACTATATACTTTTACTTTTACTTTCTCACACATTTTTCATTACAACTAAATTTCAAAACTTTCATACCGGATTTAATACTACCGCAATTAAAATATTGGAACAATGGTTGTTTACAGTAAACTCGCCAGAAGAGTGTTGACCTTCGTATGTCGGCACGATCACCTGGATATCATCGGTTGTCGATTCAGTTTTGCGGAAAACGAGCGATAGACAGTTGGGGCTCGGGGATCTGAAATTTTGTGCGGAGGCATCAATTTTTGTTTTTTTACGTCTTATTTTTAGTTTCGCTTGCGACCTAAGGGCTCTTGGTGAGAAGCCAGTGTCATCCCCTCACCAGGGTGATCCCTGTGATCCCTTCTTAACAACGTGATCCATTGGAAAAGACAACGTTATACTTCAATAGAAAATTTTCTAAATTTTTTTTGGGTGCAGGAGGGTTGCTGGAAGCTTTTGGATGGGTTGCACGTCTGCATATTTTGGGTGAAATTTTGTAGTCTTCTTTTTGAGGTCTCTGGTCTGTGCCTGTATCAATTTGTGTTGCTTTTGGGATCAGACACCACTACGCCCACGCCCTTGGTTCCGGGTGACTGAGAGTGGTGAGGTAAGTGATGTTCCGGTGTCCTGACGGATCGAGTATTGGTTAGTCGCCTGTTAATGGGTGAGATTGGTCTACTATCAATCGAATGGGCATCTACTGGAGATTTAGCAGCCATGGACAGAGTGAAAAATTCGATACCCCAATCGAGTCACGTACGATTCATTATCGGGTGATCCAGGGTACCAGGGCGTCCGTAACTCCCCACCTATTCATTTCCGACAAACCCGGTTGTCAGAACCACAACTCACAACATAGAATCCAATAGAACACTAAATTGAAAAAAAAATCGAAGGTGAGGGAATCATACTGTATATCTACCGAAATTTTATTTTCATCACGCTGTGTCGGAAAAATAACTTTTCAGTCACTCGACGCGAAGCGGAGAGTGACTAAAAAGTGCTTTTTCGACACATTGAGATGAAAAATA
>JAPYZM010004101.1:0-12499 GCA_030522845.1 Psyttalia concolor
CGACCTTCGACTACTCTACAAGATCACCGCAGCCAAAACCAATGACGTCACGCCGAATTCCAATGCTAGCACACGCCGAAATACCTCATCAGCCATCGCGAGTATTTCCCCCTGTTTTCCCCCTTGTTGGACAATCGCTTGATACACTACAACAACAAATCAGATTGGCCCATTTATTCCGAAGGAGAGTAACAGCCCTCCTGATTGGCTGGGATCCAACGATAACGCAGGGACCAGACAAATTTACGAGAAAACACTCACTACGCTTCACTTGTGTCTGGAACGTCATGAGGAAGTGTATACTTCGCGGAAAAGATGATTTGTGCGCCCAATTCGGGTGTGACTGTTAATCACGGATTCATTCCCTACTAATTGAATGGCTGGATCACCCGAGCTGTTCCGAGAACCCTGACCTACCGGAAGGAAGGTTGCCGCTACGTTTTGACGGATTTTCTCTCCGGACCGAGTGAGTTTATGTTTCTCTTCCCTCTTCCTCCATCGACAATTCTGTACATTTTCGGTACTCTTTTCCCCCCAACCGTGAGCCACACACATTGTTGTCCCCCTTTATTTTCTCCCGTTTTAGAATGTTCGCCCATTAGTCTTATTGGTTCCTATAAGTATTAGCTTTCCGAAAGAATTGTCCCACGTACGGCCAGCTGCCTGGCCTCAATCCTTTTTTTCCCCTGAGATGAGTTTCGGCCAGTCACAGTCTCAATTCTGTATGTATTCAGATATCGGTGGAAATATACGATAATTTATTAATTATAATCTCTTTATTCATTTGTGGACCTCTAAAACCCTAATCCGTTTATTATTCAGTCACCCAATCGGATCATTTTCGTTATTTGCGGCCCTGTAATTGATTTCGAATTGCTATAAATCAATTAGTCTGGCCCAGTGAATAATGAATTTTCTAATAAAATCAATTTAAATTAATTGGAAATCATTTAGAAGGAGTTAGGATTTACTTGTACAATTTTGATACTAATTGTTTATTATTATTTTTTTGTATTTGCCATTTCAATGGTTTTATCGATGGATTTTTCTCGACTTGAAACCTCTTCTTCTGCCTGCCTCTTCCTCGTTTCTTTCCTCTGATTATCTGCGTTACCCTGGCCGTCTTACATCTAGCTGTACCCCATTCGAGCTAGGACTGCATGGGAAACCATGTAAAACCCCAGTCGCACAGTCGGCCGATTGGGCAGTGCCGTAATGTATTCATCTATCATCCTGACGAGATGAAGACACTAACCTGTCACCCATCCAAGTACTAACTCAGCTGTACAACTACAACGCTGCTTAGCTTGGATATCCGCCGGAGCAACACCTCCCTCGCTACTTGTTTATTATTTAATTCAATTTACGATTTTAAACAATCATCAATTGTAAAATTAATCACGCAATGTAGGAGAAAAACAACGTAAATGACGAGTTTTTTTCTATATTTGATATTTGTTCAATGTCGTAACTTAGAAGAATACGAGATTGAGATATCGAAAATCACCATTTCAAAAACTTCAATTATGATTTTAACGTAAATTACCCGATTGATTATGTATTTTTCCTTTCAAAAATCACAAAATACGATGTATATAGCCGTAAACAATAAGAATTTTCATTTTTTAAATAAAAAAATGAGTCACATGACATTATTTTTTGAGGTTTGTGACATTATCTCGCAACAGAAGAAAGATAGAATAGTTTTTCCCAGGAGGTAGATCCCATGGCACTTGACGAAGAAGGCAATCATAAAAATTTCAAGATTTTTAACGAGCAAAAAGAAAATTGGAACATTTCAATGCCGATTGGCTTTTCTAAAATATCTTTTGTAGATCAAAATCCATGATCGGGTATCTAGCAAGTCGATGTCACAGGCAGAATGCCATCGCGTATAACCATCAAATATTTAACTACCGGAATTTACTAATCCTATAAAAAAATCACGAAAAAACTTTTGTGAAAAAATTTCGCCAAGTTGACATTTTATTAGCTAATCCTATTTTAAAGATTTGTATCGTCAATTTCATTCATAAAAAATACGTGAACTAAAAAGTACGGCAAGCCCTTCGTTCGTAGATAATATGTTCTACTGAGACACGAAAAACTAGCGTTTTTCAAACAATGCCCCAGTCAATTTACCTCGGATGGGTGTATAATTGAATGAATGAACGAACTTACCTAAGTGAAGTTGAATCAAAATTATGTGAGCCGCCTCGTCCGAACAGATAACATGAGTAGTAATGTTCCCACCATGTGGCTCATCACAGAAGTCTCTAAAAATTCCTTAAAAAATAGCTCTCTAGTGGCGCTGGTGTATTCCTCCGCTCGACGCTCTCCCTACGTCATTGTTCCCAAATTTATCGAATCGCAACAGTCGGCAGGGAAATATGTATACAAAGTAGACAAACGCGCGAGGGTTTTTATCTGTTCGGACGAGACGGCTCACATAATTGTGATTGAACTTCACTTAGGTAAGTTCGTTCAATCAATCAATTATATTTCGACATCTCGTCCGAACAGATAACATGAGTAGTAATGTTCCCACCATGTGGCTCATCACAGAAGTCTCCAAAAATTCCCTAAAAAATAGCTCTCTAGTGGCGCTGGTGTATTCCTCCGCTTAACGCTCTCCCTACGTCATTATTCCCAAATTGATCGAATCGTAGCAGTCGGCAGGAAAATATGTATACAAAGTAGACAAACGCGTGAGGGTTTTTATCTGTTCGGACCAGACGGCTCACATAATTGTGACTGAACTTCACTTGAGTAAGTTCGTTCAATCAGTCAATTATATTTCGCCGTCTCGTCCTCCAGATGAAATGAGTAAATATTCAGACAACATATGTGATTTGACACATAACTATATTTCTTGATACGAACTCAACTCTTACGTAATAAGTATTATAATATAACCTATGGCTCATACAAAAACAGAAATTTTTGAAAACGTCGATACAAACCTTTTTTGGTAATAGTACGATAGAGCGCCTCTTCACTTACATTGCCCAAATGAATAGCAGATGGTATAATATAGTTGGTATGTGATGGGAAATAACATTTCTGATGGCGGAACACTGGTTGCTTTAAATGAATTGATACAATCAAGATATAATGAATTGAAATTGAGTATGCTTGGGTAAATGGGGTACGGAACCTTCACCACTCCTTCCCTACTAAAGGTATATAAATTTTAAAAATTTTTAAAATTAAATCAATTCAATTCAACGTGTGGAAAGGTATCACAAACCTCTACAGCACTTAGCGTTACCCGGGGTTCGCGACGTGGACGCGGCTAGAATGAACCCCAAAAAGTGCACCGTGGTGCTCAAAGGTGTTCATCTCCTATCCACCTAACTTTTCACCTAATTGAGTCCGCCTTGATTATATTGGGGATTATACTTAGTTTACGTACTAAGTGGTGACTCTATTCGGTGTTAAGTGAAAATTGGTAGGAGGCGTTATAAGTGTCCTTTACCGCTTAAAAAAAAAATTTTTTTTAACCCTTGGCCGATTCAATAATAGCTCTAACGAAACTCGGGCACCCCACAATGGGTCGATTGTAAGAACGAGCAAACACCGTTGAATCGAGCCCGTATTTTCCTGATAGTCTCGATATTCACACCCCTCAGAGCTGCCAGTGAAATCGATGCATGCCGCGTGCTGTGGGCCGTGAAAACCTTACTATCAATATTACACTCCATCAATGCTTCCTTTACCCAGTTCCTGATAGTTCACTTTTCATCTCCACTAAAAAACCACACGGTCCAGCCTCGAAGGTCGCTTCGCCGCTGGACCGTGTGGTTTTTTAGTGGAGATGAAAAGTTCAGGTGATAAAAGTAAAATTTCAGTCTTCTTGATGTAAGTCTTCAAAATAGTTGCTACGCACAACGATGGTTGCTCTGGAAAGATGGGCAGCTCGATCGTTGGGTTTGGTCGTTTTCTCGCTGATGTCTTAATTCTACTTGCTATAGGAATTTATGTAGTGTTGTTCAGCGTAGAAATGTTGTTGATATTTATTTCAGATATGGTCTGCATACGTTGAACCGTTGTTAAGGGTAACAAAGTAATCAGCTCTTTGGATAGCTGTTTAAGAGATAATTTATCACTGTCAGGCTACTTTTCGATAGCCAATAGCACTGAACTAGGATTCCAGGTACAGTTATACCTAGGCTGAAATGGTTTTAAGGTACCTAGACCCTGGAACAATCGCTGAATCAGAGAATCCTCACCCTACGGTACATCCGCCAGGAAAGCTACCGGAGATCTATAAGTGTTGAGTGACGAATATGATTTGACATTTTCACTCTCCTCTGCAAGAAAGCTCAAGGTCTGAGGGATCGAAAAAAAACAAAGAAATTCCATTTTTTCTCCTGTCAAAAATTCCACCAAGATCTCCAAGCTGAATCATAGTGTTTCAGTGTGCCTTCCATGATAAAAGCTAAGACCACTCAAACGGTGATGTCTGGAGCCCCCTGGCTCAGATAGACCTGCCTGACAATTTGATCGCGGCCAGGGTAAGGAAACTCTGCAGCGGGTCACTCTGTCCAGAATTATTATTATCTTATAATGTTCCTTGTTAGGGGAAAATAATATTTTCTCCTAACGAGGAGAAAATTATAATAATATTTTCTCCTAACATTATTCTTATCTCATTTCAGACAAAGTCACCCGCTTCATGAGTTTTCCTCTTCTGGATCAATGGCAACCAGCATTGAGTTGGCTAATATGGAACTGCAATGACGCCTTCAGGTCCATCATCTAAAACTTTTTGGAGAACCCTTGAGATCAAACCAAAAGGTGAAAATGCATAAAAAACTATATAGGTGTCACATTTGTGGTTCAAATAAGAAGCAAATAGGTCCACGTCAAGGCGCCGAAATGTTGCATTGATCCTTGAGAATCCCCAATGTGCTATCCCACTCTATCCCCATCGGTAACCTTCTAGCTTCTGCATCAGCCTCAACATTTTCTTTGGATTGGATATATGAGGCAAAAACCCACAAGTTCCTCACTTCACACCATTGCCACAATTTTCGCGATTCTTTATCGAATTTTCTGTACTGAACGCTGCCCATTTTGTTGCTTGTGGCTATTGCAGTGGTATTATCGATACGAAGAAGAATATGACAAGAAGACGGAGAGGCTGCAAAGCATTTTAAACCTAAAAACGCTGCTTTCAGTTCCAAAACATGGATGTGGAGACTCGTATCAGACTCACGACACCTTCCCCCTGTGCTTTTCCCTCCGCAGTAAGCGTCCTAGCCGGTAAGTCAGGCGTCACTGAAAATCTCCAGAAAGAAATGTTCCTAATGATTCACCTAGATCCAGGAATAACCTTAAGCCACCAAAGCAAATCCGCGGAATCTTACTGATAAATTCATTCGTCTAGAGTAGTCGTTATTGCAACTACAAAGAGCTTTAACTTTTTCTCTTTCTAAAGATCTCAAATAGGCAGGACCATATTCTACTGCCTGGCAAGCAGAAGCCAGCGTGCCTATGAACCTTGCAAGCTCTCGAATTTTGCAAGATGAACTCCTGAGAAATCTGTTTACCAGGTCCATTATACTCTCTCAGTAGTAAGAGTTCAATATTGACAAATTTTTCACACTCTCTCCCCCCCTTTTCCCGGAAGTGCGCATGTTCTTTGCGATAAAATTAAGTGGTGTTCCCGATAGGCCTGAGTAGTAAGGCGCCAAGATACCGCGCCAGAGGTGGGGGGAAAGGGGTCCCAAAAAATGTGCATGTCGGATACTGGGTCTAGGGGGAGGGGAGGGGGGGGCAAGGGGGTAAATGGGTGGCGGATGGGAAATGGACTGTGGGTGGAATGTGGGTGGTGGGTGGAAAGTGGGTGGCGGGTGGAAAGTGAATTGTCGATGACGAACCAGAGGAGTAGGGGAAGTCGGGCATGAGCCAAAAAGTGAGGCCCACAGCGGAAGAAAGAAATAGAGAGTGATAACGCTCCTGGCTCTCGAGGGTCAGATGGACCTCTCAGCTTTTTCTGTAGCAATTAGCGCCGAACATGTTTTTTCCGTTTTCTATTTTGGCTTTCCAAATTTTATGATTATTGCCTCGTAAAAGCAGCAGTCACAGACCCCTCTCCCCACATGCTTTTAAGATATTTCTTCGTTAAGCGCAGGAGAAAAAATTCTATGTTTTTTGTAAATGAATAACACAAGATTTACAGTTTATTTTTTATAATTCTTGAAAAATGGGGCAATACATCTTCTATGGTTACAATTGCAAATATTAAATTCTACCTATTCAGACTTCATTATTTTACAATCTGTAGCATGAGGGCGTCGGTAACTCACACCTGCTAAACCATCTAGCTCATCATAGCAGTTATGAAACATTTCACCAAATAATTGATACAAATAGCCGAGGTTTTCGTGTGGCATTGTACGTTGAAGCTGATGTCTGGCCAGAAGGTAAATCTCCTCAAAATTATCCCGTATGCGGAGTTGGAGTTCTTCGGTGACCGGCATTCGAGTATATACCGTGTACCTCATTGTACCGTTGGTATTAGCCTTGACGATAGCCTCCTGGTATTCCTTGAGATGCAGTGTATTCAAAAATGATAGTCACTGATTAATCCATGTAGCTTGTGACTTGTTATTTGGTTGTTCGACCGTTCGACGGTGAACTTGAGCCGCCCAGACAAGAAGTTCTCTATCGGGGTAAGAGTCAATGGTTTTGTTTGTAGACGTTTGACGTTATTTTGTTTTTATGTTTTTTTTTAATCACTTGGAATTGCGTGGAGGATCACCGAGATGGAAGTTGGCCGATTTCGTCGTTCAAATTGGAATTAAATTCGTGCGTTGACTGGAGCTGCGTGAGAGAGTCACTATGGGGCGCCAGCTTATGGCTGAGGAGTGTTCTAATCCAGAGGAGAATTTTGAGAAAATGGGAGATTTGGCTGACTCCAGGCTGAGGTTGAAGTAATTGTTATTGCCATGATTGATTGGGAATAATAGCGAGATATCGGACAACGAGGTTGTAGTTTTTCTTTGGACTTTTGGGGCATTAGCATTGGAGACAGGGGGGACGATAGAGTGCCACCCTCATGGTTTGTGATGTCGTGTCTAACGACAATTGTGATTGGCGCCTGACGAGGAATTTCGTCATTTTGGACCAATCATTGCAGAGAACACTTGTTGAGTTGTACCAGCGTGGTCAACGAGGCCGGAGAATTCACTTCTCGTTTGGACGGCATTTGTGGTGTCACGTAGGATTTCTGATAAAGGATATCGCCAGAAATTTAGAGGATATTGCCGGAATTTGGAGTCAATCTGGAGCTGAAGTTTCTTGAAGGAAGCAAGGCCTAGAGTTTCATCTCTTCTAGATTGGTGAGCAGTGAATATCCAGAATTAATTAAAGACAGTTTTTTATTTAAAATATTTGATTTATCGGAGGCGATCAAATTTCTTGGTGACGCTATTAGATTTAACGGCATTTTTGTGGTCCATTTCCGGTTCTCGTTCGGTGAGAGTAGTGTGTGTAGTTAGATTTAATTTTCGATTATCAGATACTTAATAGGAGATCGAAGAATTTGATTATCAAGCTTAATTCAGTGAAGTTATAATTTTTGACTCTCGTCGCGGATAGTTAAGTTTAAGCTCATTAGAACTTATTTATTTAATTTGCGGAAATTGGGTTTTTCTTTCAAGGATTATTTTATCGACACCTGTGTATGTCGCGTGAGTGTCAAGTTAGTGAGATAGTCCTTCCAGGCGACCGAATTTATCGATTATCTTGAAGGGCATTTATTCTTGAATTTTGTGATACTAGTTCGACACCTAACTATCGGTGTTATTCTGAAATATTATTTTGATGATTTTATATTTCAACGGTCTTTGTGGTTTTTCAATCTTAACGAGGTAAACCCAGTTTCGCGCATTATAGAATGGATTGACTCTGGATTCTTAGATGCAGGGATAATAGAAGATTCCTGTAATTTAGCTTTTCTCTCATTGTTATTTTAAATCGCAGTTTGACTTGTTATTTTTATTGACTTTATTTATAACTATTTAGTTGACAAACATTTAGTTTCTTTTTACTTTGTATTGACATTTGAAGGTTTATTAATTTATTTATTCATTTATTCCTTTTGTGCGTGTTCGTTGTCAAGTTTTTTTCTGTTTAATGATACTAGATTTTGACTGAGCGATTTGGAGACAATTTTATGTTATATTTTCGTAATTTATGTGAATTTGTTGGGATCTGAGAATTGTTAATTCAGGAATTAGAACGATATTGTGGGAATCAGTTTTGAAATGATTAGACATTAAATCTTGGAGATTAACGAAAATTAGAAGAATGTTTTATTTCTTTTGAACAACCACAGCTTTCGAAGGAATATTTTTCAGAGTAGCTTTTGGAACCGAGCGGCGTCCGCGGTAATACTGAGCTGCTCGGTCGTTCGCTGTGGATGGTGAATTGTCAGAAATTGTTTTTGTGCGTTTTGGTAAGAGAACGTACTGGGGCTCAATTTTTGGTTTGGAACAGATTGATCGTCGAGGGCTGCGTTTCTCAGTGGTTTTTCCCCGCAAAGGGGTAGCGAGATACGTCACAAGCTTTATCTTTTAATGTGATGACGCTGGGATGCATCATAGTGATCGACCATTTCTCAGCAGCGGCATGAGTGAAGATCACACATGTGTTATCATAGATGCGATGGAATTTCAGTTTCAAAGGCCCAAATTCCTCGGGAGGTAGGTCAGTGATAACATTTGAAGAGACTTTCCAAGGTTGAAACACTCCGTAAGGGCATCCATATCTTCGTGCAGAAGGTCCCATTCTTTTACTGACATTGTCACTACCATGCGATTAGGGCGTACCGGCATTAACTGCACAACGGGAATAAATTGTTCGAAACAATCCGGACAAAGCCCACCACGAATTTGCTTTGTCTCTGATTTATTGAGAAATGTTACTAGTGGCAGCATTATCTCCGGTTCACGGAGACTACTCTCTTCTTCGTAAATATTCTCCATTGTAATCACAAAAAGCGGTATTTGAATCGTCTATATGAGCGATATGGAATCGACTGTATGAAATGCCTTATACGCTGCGGGACGTTCCATAGCGGCCTGTGTGAGAGTGGGGAGTGCTCTCAATATCCCCACTCTTCATAAAACAGGTTCATGCCTGTCGAGTAGAACCCCCTCCGTCATGATTATCCCCGCGTAGGCACAACATATCGCCCCACTCTCGTAGATTCAATATTCTACACATTACACCCACTTCCGTATACAGGGTGCCCGAGATAAAATTGTACACCCAACTAACTATCGAATAAGGGCAGTAATCGAAAAATCTTTCAACTAGAAGTTGTAGGGCTCCGAGGGGGAAAAATAATGAGATGCATGGTTTGAGCATAAGTCTACATGTTTTTATGCTACAAGCATAAGTTCAATTTTTTCATATGGGATCAAAAATTATCTTGTAACAAAAGTTGTTGTACTCGATGAGACGAATCCAATGACGTCACACAGAATGTGGTTTTTATGCTTTCTGAGCTCAAAAATACTGCAAATGGAACTTGTCAACGATATTCCAAATTCAGACACGATAAACAGAAAGTGGCCTTTAAATAAGAAGCAGTAAACACCAAAGTGTAAATACCAGAGTTATCTGGTGTACCTTCGTGTTTATTGTTTTTTAGTTTGTACGAATCGGGTTATTATTGAGTTCAGATTATTTTTGAGTGATTTTGCATATCATGGTTTATCCCGCAAATGAAGTTATGGATATTCTACTGGTTTTGAGGAAATGCCGAGGTGCATATCGCACGGCCGCTCGATTGTATCGACAACGGTACCGAAACCGATTACGTCATCCCTCAGCTTCATGCATTCAGGTTATCGAGAGAAATTGTCGAAGAGGAAGAGTTCTGCAACGACGACAACGACAACAACGGATGAATCCTGACAATCCTCGTACGCTTACCGTTTTGGCCACATATCTCGTGACGTAATATTCGAAGGTCACGGACACCTCAGTCCATCACGCAGCCCTCAGGTACCCAACTTTCCCAAAATCCAAAATATGGGCGCCAGATCGTTATTCCCGGAACGATCACCGGAACAAAACTCAAAAACCGAAATTCAGAAAATTAAAGTCTCTCGACTCGCCACGGAATCCGACTGACTCAGCCGCAGAACAACGTGAAGGTTCTCGGCTAGACGAGATGACTTAATAAACAGACAATAATATCAGGGTTCAAGAATCATCTACAAATAAATCAGAATCTCGGTATCCTTGAAACTTATAAACTGTAATTCAAACTAAATTCTCAAAGACTCGTGGCAAAGATTGATACAAAATAATTCGACTTTGTCAATAAAAGTTTTTGAATTACAAAATCATCGAATAACGAAATCAGAAAATCATCGAACGAATAATCATCAAAGTTTTCTAAATTCACAGGTGTCCGATATAACGGAAAAAAATAATAAATGTCACCGTAGTCAACAATTCCAACTAGCCACAAATAAATCTTAAAATAAATAAATTCGTAGTCAAACTTAGTCAGTTAATTGTCCAAACCCATCACAGTAACAAATGGAAAATAAATAAATAAATTGATTAATTAATTAAAGAAAAATAATATCAATTCTTCAATTAAATAATTCCCCTATGAATCTAGATGGTGATAAAAGACATAATACGAGACAAAAGTTCCAATGATCGCAACTGTCATTGCTGCCTAACCAAAATAAATCGATTTTTCACAAATACAATAGACCACCGTCACTAAACGAGGTCACGATAACTGAAAATTCTAATTAATCTTTAACCTTGGTAAATTTGATGACGAGAGTCCATCTGCAACACAGGCAGACGCGACTTTCGTGATAAATTAAAATATAAAATTATCTCGTTTCATAGAGAATCAATCAATCGGACTAAACCGAAATTTCCGAAATAAAATCATAATTTGAATTGCATCTAACAGCACCAACGCACGATCGCGACAAAGTTCCTGCCGATCGCGACTATCTCAATTAAAATCTAAATTGATGTTTCTAGTATATTATCACGATTTTATCACAACTTAACGCAACAATCAATACCAGAAAATTCCAAAATTTCCAAGAGATGAGAGAATAAGAGAAACTAAAAAATGATACCTCACTGATCGAAGTGAGCAGGACTCCAATAAATGTTAACTCACAATTTTGAGTCTAACATTTAAATCCTGGTCACTAGATTTTATTACAATATCTTCTGCTAACCGCAGTACAGCGACCACGCTCACCAGATCCAAAAGAGGCAGCAGAAATCGTCCTCCCAAAATGAGAAAATCCGAAGGGACGCTCCTGTATTTAACCTCCATTATGAAACGGTAGCGACCAGTACCACTCACGTGCAAACCACCAGCGTAGAAGAGGGTATCCCAAGGAGAAGTGAAATCAGTGCCCTCAATTCGTGACGTTAAAACGCCTACCCGCGGGAACGTCAATCATTCGTTATCAATGATGACATCTCAACCAATCACCATTCAGATAACTAGGTTTCCCTAAACCCTCTACGCAACCCATGGCCAACCTGAGTCCCACAGAGCATGGCGAGTCATCTGTCACTCCCTGACAATCACTAGACTTTTTTTTCAATTAATTAAATTATCCTTCAACCCTCCTGTAACTCGTCCTGCGTCGACCAATCAGGGCAGACTTCACAAGCTGGGTTTAATAGCTGAAGACATCTTGCTATCCGAAGATCGTCGATGCTCGTTCGGTAACCTGCAGACGTACTCCAAAACTGTTTCGTCTTTCCGCGGTCCCTCGAAGTCCCTCGACGACAAGCTCACCAATTCGAGCGTGATCGCGCCAAAATTTAACAAGTACAAAATCATTAAAATTAAAGATAATTAAATTAATATGCGACTCTCGTCATCGAATGATAACTTCCAAGCTGGTGGTCCATAGTGCAAAACACGGGAAACAGTGGAAAACAATAAAACTTTTGCAACGTAAAAATGACACGTTACAATCTTTAAGAGAAATTGAGAGAGATTCAGGTATTCCACGAAGCACAGCTCACGATATTTTGAAATCGAACCGTTATCATCCATATCATATCAGATTGACAATAGATAGAATCGTGTTGCTTTTTGCCACTGGGCCATAGAGATCTTGAACGAAAGTCCTGAGTTTTTCCAAAATGCCCTTTTCAGTGATGAGGCGACGATTAAAAATTGTAACGAGATTTTTCTCGTTACGAGGTGAAACCTCTACAGAACAGGTAGAGACAGTCTCTAAAAGGCTGAAGGTAACATATAGGCGCGGCTGAATAAGCCGGTGCTAGATATAAAAGACCAACAGACCTATGACAGACTGAAGGCATAGCAGTTGGGTGGAACTGTGACCCCGGATGGTCTGGAGGACGCTAGTATACTTTCGCTACTTTAGAATTCGCCCAGCATGTGCTAGGGGAATAGGGGCCGACGTATAGGCCATCCAACTGGGCGATTCTATAGGCTACGTCGAAGTAG
>JAPYZM010004102.1:0-11953 GCA_030522845.1 Psyttalia concolor
CCCAAACACCCACCCCCCCCAACCCCCAAACCCCCCCCCCCCCCCCCCCGCCCGTCCTAATTGACTCCATGCTCTTTTTAAAAAGTACATTAACAAAAAAAAAAATCCACTGGAATTTTTTTTTCACTATAATTAATGGAATTTAATTACAAAAATTCCATAATTTTTCCACGCGTGTCACATCCTAATTGAGTCAATGTTCTTTTTAAAAAGTACATTAACAAAAAAAAAAAATCCACTGGAATTTTTTTTCGCTGTAATTTATTGAATTTAATAACAAAAATTCAATAATTTTGCCACGCGTGCCAGTCACTCGGGGTATTAATGAAGAAGCTGGGGAAAAAAAAAAATATATTTCCCAAGCACTTGGCAGCGAAAAAATGTCAAAAAAGCCAACGAGTTCTCCCCCCCGACCCCAGAAAAGTGTGAGGATAGAAACGAGAAAAGTTGAATGCCACTGGAGATAGAATAAGAGAAATACTCTATGCAGAGTGAGGTAGTGTACCAGGGTGAAACAGTCTAGTAGTTGGGGCGTCTGCAATGCCCGCAACTTGTCCCCAGCCCCCCCCCCCCCCGGGGGGGGGGCCCTACCCCCAACGACTGTATTCTGATAGTAATATTAAACTTGTCCGATGCTTGAGGGGGTTACTAACACATACCTAAACATCACTGTGTCACGTCTCTGGCTCGTGTTGCTCTCAATAAGCCGCGACCATTTCGCTTTCCACACACTGTACACGCTATTCTGAGCAACTAACCTCGAAACTGCAATATTAACCGACACAAAGGCATCCTTTTGCATTCGTCAATAGAAATGAGCTTCATATGTTATGAATTTTTCTTTTTTTTTTGTCACTTTTTACTCGTGCACCTCTCGACGATTTTCCACAGCTGACTTTTCAAATTCATCGCTGGAGGACTGGATTTACCGACACAGATCAAGGGTTTTTCGATTTCCCTCATATACCCTGGATTTTTTTTTTTTATTTATTTATTGCCATTGACTGAACTTCCGAAATGATAAACCACAGGAGGACCGAATAAATATGTTACTAATTTTTTTTTACCATTCGTGTAATCAGTTTTACAATTGGAAACTCGAGTCAAAAATGTCCGCAAATTCGCTGACGTCAATTTCAATTTCCCTCAAATGTTATGATTTTTATTTCACCTTTTTAACGATCGACTGAGCATCGAAAAGGACAAAAAGCGGAAAACCCCGGAAAATACGTTAAAAAAAATTTTTTTTTATTGAATTTATGATTTTGACGATTGAAAATTCTATCAAACGATCCGCGAATTCGCCGATTTCAACTGAAAATCATGTAAAAATCATCGATCCCTCAATATCCATCAAACACCTGATTTTCCCAATCACAAATTTCCATTCGAGAGTGGGGAAAAAAAAAAAATAATAATAACGAGCGATGAGAAAACCAAGTGCCGAGTACATATAAATAAACGGACAGCGGTTGGTATTGCCCCCCGGAGCATCTCGACGTCTATCGCCCGCCAATATCAAACGTAAATTGAAATAGTCACGATATTTCAGCGACAGAATGATATATAAACTGATACATATATATCATTGTATATGACCCTTCATGTGTGGGAGATAGGGCCGGGGTATGAGAGGGATTTATACCTCCGTGTTGTAATGAAAAGGTGGAATAGAGTTTCGTACGATTTCTCCTTTGCCAAGAGAATCGACAATGTTTTTTTGTATTTCTCGTCGACAATGAAATTTCTTGGTTCCATCAGTCCTGTCCAAATTCAATTTCTTTGTTTCTACAGCCGACAATCCTTTCAATTTTTTTTTCGCCTCCCACCCCTCTCGCCACCCCCTCCCCTCCTCTGTCAATTGCTTTTAGATTTATTTTTTTTTATTTGTGTGTTAGCCGCCTTGAAATCCAAGAATTGTCGCGGAAAATCAATGAAAATGGAAACAGCCAATGAACCAATCGCGAATGCGACACGACTTTTCAGGGAAATAACTCAAACTTGGGAGACGGAAGCAACACCCGCGAAGTCTGGCTATAGAGGGGGTGAAAAAAAAAAAAAATAGAGGGAGCTAGGGACACTGGGATATCGCTTATTCCCCCTGAGGCTAGCGTGTTGGCCTAATTACGGGCTTCCACACAGTTTCTCCCCCATCTTTTACTCCTATTAGTTTTTTCTTTTCTTTATCATTTTCTTGTTTTTTTTTCCTCCCCCTCCCAACCCTTTCACATTGGTATCAAACCCGGCTACTCGTGGCTTAACGAGCGTTTGAATTATTTCTACTGACTAATTACTTGTGTACAGCTACTACCGAGCATGTGCGATTTTTTCTTTTTTCTTTTCGGGACTGAGGAGACTAATCGCGGAGAATTTGTAATTATTGGGAGAGCATCCAATGACACATTGACAAATTTTCCCCGAGAGTTTAAAATTAATTAATTAACTCGGATTAATTAAAAAAAAAAAATTTCTCAGTTAGCCATTCAACTCCTGACAATAGACTCCACCAAACGGGGGCGAAAAAATTTTTTTTATATTAAAGACGATATAATTTCGCTCTTGGGGTTCGTAGGCATTCGTCGAGAGTCGAATTCCGCGATTGGAGTGAAATAAACTGGCCGTTGAGTGCCGAAAAGTCCTTAAATCACTGGCTCCCTGGATATATCCCAGAAAAATTCGACGGGATGTAAATGTCACGAGCGATCACCTCTTAAATCACTGGTATTTTTTTCTTTCATTTTAATTCTCCCCCTGCCGCGACTTTGGAAAAATTAGACACTTTCATTAGTCAAGCAACGCCTGAGCGAATATTAGCCATGCATCGCCGTCCGTATTTTGCGAGTCGAAAGTTTGACAGTGTAAAAACAGAGAATTCGCTAGTGATGGGGGGGCACACTGTGTCGAAACTCCACTGAACGATTTTTTGTTAATAGAAAGACAAATAACCGGACTTATGTAGCACACCAGTAGGGATGAGTAGGGGGATTGTGGACGCATTCTCCACCTCCGGCCAGTTTTGTCCTTCTTTGTGGTGTACATTTATCAAAGTACGTTGCTATGAGGTAACAAACAAACACGCCTGGACGAGCACGTATCCTACTTTTCTCATGAGGAGAAGGATATCAATAACCAGGGATAAAAAATAAATAAATGAAAAAAGAGAAAGAAAAAAAAAAATTGCAACCAGAGGAGAATCAGTTCCTGTTGCTATCAGGCACAGCTATTTGATAAAATGACGGGAAATTGTCAGGAGGTATTTCACAATATCGGCAACCTTCAACTCTCACCGTGGCGTTGGAAAAATACGCTTCAAAAAGAGTACCGGAAAAAGCCAGACATTGGCTCCCTCCCCCCCCCCCCCCTCCACATTCGCGGATGCGGTGAGGCTTTTCGTGTCGACGTGATGATATTCCAGAATGAAATGTGAAAATTGGAATAATTTTTGGATTTTGACAATTTTTTTTTCTTTCCATTTCCAATCTTTGATTTATTTATTGTTACATAGAAAATTCTATGTAAATGAGAAAAATTGAGGTGGGAGGCTGGACATTATTTTGGATCCATTGGTGTCAGAAGCTCCGAAGGCGAACAGAAATTTTTAGGAATGTAGGCAGAGGAAATGCCGTAGGCAGAGGAAAGAAATTAATTCGCGAATTAAATTTACGAACTCCAAGAAAATTTTCACATTTGAAATGTTAATTTTTGGATGTAGTGACTTGTGAAGAGCTGAATTTACCCGGGTAATAGTAATTGTAATTTATAATTCTCTCTATGAATGAAGGGAGCATGAGTAAATATCAGCTGTGGATATTATGACTGAGAAAGCGTATCGATTTTGATATAGATTGGATCAATGATCCTTGGTGCGAAGGAGAGACCCTTGACGGGAGGACAAGCACCTCATCGGCTCAACGTCAGTGGCAGTCGAGGCTTTTGGCGAGAGTGAGCATCAAGCGGGTAAGGATTTAGTGCGTAGAGGCCTGATGATATTGGTAGGAGGCTTATAAACGTATAGTCGTGGAGGAACGATGAAAGGGCCCTCCCTCCCTTCCCCGAATTCAAAAACAGATTTGCAGATTCTATTGAGGATATTACTGAGATAAATTCATCCAAAAATACAGCAAAAAAAGAGCGCCAACATTGGGCCAGTATACCGCCGACATTCCGCAATTTATTGCTAAACGAATAGCATTGAATATTGTTCATTAATATTTACCCAGCACCCGTGGCTAGTGCAGAGATAAAAAATGGAGACTGTTGGCTGAATGTCGGCGGAAGGTTGGCACGTCGGAAATTCATTGAAAAAAAAAATCCAACTAATTCCTCATTACTTGGGATACTTTTCCGATAAAAATCAACTCTTGGTTTTTAATTATTTACTTCGGCTGCAGTAAAATTGGGGGTAAGTCGGGAGGATAAAGTAGCCCGGGGAAACAAGAGGGGGGGAGACGTCTATCCTTTCTGTGGCTATGTGGAGGGGCAGTGGGAGGGATCATTGGAGTCTGCCGGCGCGAGCATTTGAAAGTTAGGTGGAAGGGTAGGGGGTGGGAGAATAGCGGCAAACGAGAGGTACGAGTGAGACAGAATTTGAGCGTGAAAGCAAGAGGGTGACTGCACAAGAGACCTCGCAATTGTGCTACAGTCGCACCGCGACACTTCCACGGGTACAATCGCGTCACTCACTGTATTTTTAAATTTTAAAAAATTATCATAACAGTACTCCATTGCCCTCCCCTCCCCCACTCGCACAACTGCATTACAAGGCTCATTGTAACTAATTAATAACTCGAAAAAGGGGTGAAGTTGATGTAATTTGTGCTAATTGCCACGCGGACGAACGCCAACGAGTGTTTTTTGTTGAAAAAAAAACGGTAAGTAAAATCCTCTTAATTTTTTGAGGGAGAGAAAAATGGAAATCTTTTAGTTTTTTTTTTTATTCAAGTGCTGTTGTGACAGTTCTCAGTGTCTGGACGACTGCCAGTGTCATTGCAACCCCTCACTCATTTCTCGGGGCCCCCTTAGCGGTACCTGTTGATGTTTTTCGTGATAAATGAGCGTAAGAAATTGCCCGACGACTTGTTCAGTGTCTCACTCGCGATTCCACGATTACCATATTTTTTTTTTTTCACTCTCGGCCACCTCTCGATAATTGAGCCACTTTCGCTCATTCAATCAACAATTGGCCACCCTCCTACAAGTCCTCAAATATCCTTTCACTCATTCAGACATCTGTGACAGCGTACAACACCTCGATCCACATACAAAACCCAAGTAATTTCACTCGCTGATGGAAAAACTTTTTCCACACCGGCCACAACCAACGGGGAATATGGTTATTTACTGGCGCAAGTGCTGACCCGATTGAAAGATTTGGAAAACAATGTTTGATGCCGTGTCAATGGACTCCCGGTGGACGAGGGGGAAAAAAAGGGAGAGGGAAAAAAAATTCGCGATGAAAAATGGCAACCTGCGGAGTAGTTTCCTCACTCGGTGGGGTATTTTTTTTTTGCCAAGTTGATTGACTTTAGTTTTATCGACGGGGGGGAAAAAAATGAATTTTAATCGGCTGGACGAGTGCCAATGAATAGGCTAAATTTCGTGCACCACCACGTGGACCTGTTGATAATCTCAGGATTGAAGATCGTGATGGGAATGAGTGATTCTTGCTGATTATGCTGATGGCCAGGATCAGCTGTCGCAAGAAGTCCATCGGGTAAATTCCCGATGACGCCTTGGTTTTTGGGGATTTTGTTGTTGTTGTTTTTTTTTTTTGAGGGGAGAGAGGCTTTGTATGGGTCGCGAGCTTTATTGCAAAAAGTCAATGCGCACGGCAGATGTTACGCGGTTTCTTGTTCTGTTTTGTACCGATGGAAAAGCCGACGAGGCATGTATGGCTCCCCCCGGGGGCTATGAAATTTCATTTGACGGAGAGGGGGAGGAAATGATCGGATTGTCTTGATGGAAAATGTGGCATTTTGGTATTGTTGATGGCGCACGATAGCCTCTTATTAAATTGTACTCAGATTTTGCAAAGACGAACTTGAGTTGAATTAAAAAATTTGAATTCAATTGAGTCAAATTGTCAATTTTTTTTTTCAAAATAAAATCTAATTCATTTCATTTGCATTATTTTTTTCAACGATATTCGCGATTTAAAAAGATCCATTTCCCGTTCCCTCTCACTTGGAGTGTTTTTTTTTTTTCAATTGAGAACAATTCGAAAAGGAAATTGTAGAATTGAAAGGCACCCTTTCCAAAGGGTCCAAGAGGAACAGAATTGACTTATTCCAGGTGGCAGTTGAGAATAGTAATCAGAGAAACTAATGTCATCGTGAAGTGAACGTCGCCGAAAGTAGCGGATCGATTTGAGTTGAACCAAAGTTTCTTCATCGTTATATAGTTGAGTTTAGGGGGATGGAGAACCGAGTGGAATATCAAAGTCAATAAAGTCTTCCCTACTTCGCGAATTAAAATTGTCGATAAAGAGTTATGAACCCCGGGAATCTGCACAATATCCTTATTCTCAGTGGCTCCCTCAAAAAAGAAAAAAAAAATCCACTGAAAGTTTCCAAAGTTTTACACGAATTGTGTTATTTTTAAATTAAATCCGCCAATAGGAAGCAGTCACTAGCACTGATCGATCAAAATAATGATCTACTGGCGTTGGACTGATTGCCGACAGTCGCCCAGCGTTGGGCCGACAGTCGGCGGAGGCCTGGCGCAGTATCGGCAGTGCACCGACTGATCCAGATGATACCAGTCAACATTTATCCGATACTGAAATCACTGTCGGCCCAATTCTGGCCGACTGTCGGCGATTTATTGTGAATTAAATGCCATTGGCCCAGTGAATTTTTTTTCACTCCAATAATTCCCTCGCCGTGAGAGGATAAAAATAAATCAATTACCCCACATCTCCCTCTTTCCCAACAATCCTATTTTCCCCGTTCCCTCAAACTCCATTCACGATTACATTCAAATGGACAGTAAGTGAAAGAGCTTTAACTCTTGCAAAAAGAGAAGTAAAGGAGATGAGAAGTAGATAATAACGATCGACAGTTTGGCATTAAAAGCATATAGTCAGTCGGAAACAGTTGGGCTGCGTGAGAGATCCATTACTCCATTCTATTTTTTTCCTCCTCTCTCTCTCCCCCCCTTTTTTTTACCCCCCATATTTCTTGTCATCAAAAAACACACCGATCATCATCATACCTATCAGCGTCAGGGCCGAATGAAATGCGAAAAAAAAAAATAAAAATATTACCCGAGACATTTCCCTCATTTTTAATTCAACATTTTTCATTCCCATGTGGCAATTGTATGCCCTAAAAAAAAAAGAACTCAAATTCAAGTAAAATTTGCCCAGAATAATCGGCGATATACATTTGCCATTTTATTTTCGCCGCAGTCGTTTATGGAACAATTTTCACAAATTATTATTATTATTACTATTATTCTTTTTTTTTTCCCCTCCCCCCTAGCCGAAATTATCTCCTCACATTCGCGTTACGCATTCGCACGATTCACTCATTCTCGTAACAACCTTTGCAAATACGTTATAAATTGCTCCATATGCACTGTATTAGAGAGCACGAGTTCAATGAGAGGGTGGAGCTGTACGGAGAATCGGGTGCACGCACTGGTATTTATTACGATAGGTTTTGCCGCGGAAAATACGCGCCAACCTGAAATTTATTGTACTACTCCCTGGAAAATGGTCTATACAAGCTGGAGTGAAAAAAATAATCCCTGGCAGACGTGTCACCTCCAGCTCTTTATTTTTTTCAATTTTCCCGACTGCTGGTGGACGATTATTATTTTTTTTTTTTGATTAAAAAATCAGTGATTTTTCTGTCGGTAGTTGGTAAAGCGTTTGCAAATTGTGTTTTACGAAGGGAAATTATTGCATTTTTTATAACGAAATATTGGGATTTTTTTTAGGGGTAATTTGGCTTTTGCGGCAGTGATGAACGATCAATTTTCAATTATTTTTAATGAGTCGTTTTTTTATTATAAAAGTAATGTTTAAAATTGTGAAAGTGGCTCTAAATTTCTCACAATAATTTTCATTCAGTCGTGGCAGTGATTTTCCCCAGTAGAATTAATCACAGTCTAGTTAAAATTGATTAACAAGAGAATTAATCCATCTCTCATTCCTTACAACCCAAGAATCAACTGAAAAATTCGTATCTGATAAGAACAAACAAGTTCACCCCGTCAACAATATCATGCGCCTCAATATCTCCGTATTTTCTTATTAAAATGAACGAAAAAAAAAAAATCAGTTTGATGAGGACGATAAACAGCAGTTGACAAAGCAAAGCAGAAAAAAAAAATTTCACCCGGAAAAAAAAAAATAGTCTTATCGTAGGACTGAGTCCCGCAGGGGGAGGTAGGTGGGTGGAAATGAAACTAGCACAGTGTGGCGTTAGTGGGGAAAAAAAGTTCTACGCTTTTAGTACATGGGGAGGATACAAAATGCTTTTACACGCAAGTTACACGACTTGAACGCGCGTTTGTTTCGCACAAAAGTGCACCCGCGCTCTTTTTTCACCCTAGCCCCCCCCCCCCCCCCTCTAACCAAGCGCCGCAGTTCTCTTTATTTCAAGCCTGACGTACCATTTTAGAGTCGTAATCCAACTGCAGTCTAACTGCTCGGCGAATTCAATTTTTTGTTCGCGTGTGGTGCGATGGAATGTTAAATTTCGAGTCAATTCGAAAGTGGAGCGCAACAGTGAATATGGAGAAAGTAAAAAAAAAAAAAAAAAATTCTCAAATTGTGTATTGACGTGCAAGTGGAGGGACTCCATTATGGATTTCACTTGGATTGGAAATTATTTCTACAGCTGTAGCATAATGAAATTGCCCTCGCTTATCGCGGTAATGCAGAAGAAAATTGAAAAATTTCAAAATTCCGTAAATATTTTTAAACATCCCCCAATTTTCATTCTCTTGGCTACAATAATTCTTGAAATATTGTACCGGAATTATCGAATGTGTCTCTCCACATGCGATTATTGTAATTCATTGGAAATAAATGAAGAGTTATTTCTCGGGAGACTTTGAATTTTGAAGAGACGAGAAATTACCGAATAAATTCATATGCCCGAAGTAACATATCCAGATGATGCCAAATGCCCCCCCCCCCCCCCGGGGCTCTTTCAAGAGCCCGTAGGGTTTTTTTGATGTGCATTTTGAGCAGCTCTCATTTATAACCTCCTGCGCTCGACCACTTGAGTGCCTCTCTCCGCGTCCCTACTTTTCATTCCTCTTCGTGCTAGTCGACGCTTGAAAACAATGGCCAGTGTGGTGCACAGTACTTTGTATTCGTCATTTGCCCACTGCATGTTCACACCCCAATGGGCCACAAGTTTATGCCGATTTTCATTCATTTTCTCTATTCATAAAAAAAAAAGAATTTTTTTTTTTGCTCCCCCCACGGTTTTAGTCGAGTCGGGGGCTGTTCCGTCGTTCATCGACTGACGCCAGCGCGAAACAAAGAGCGAGTGTGAAGGGGGTAATCACACATACAACAAAGACCGGCAAATGTGCGTTATATAATCGTAAAAAAATGATAAAGACTCGATTAATAATTATTTAGCTACGATAACGAGTGGTAGAGGAAAAAAAAAAAAAACAGCACACCTACTGCCATCGTTGCGCCGACATTGCGCCAGTATTGCTGGTCAAGCGCGATTATCACTCCCCGATAGTTGTCGCAGGTAAATAACATGTTCAACGAAAATTCCGACAATAATCGTCAATACTGGCGGTACCCTGGCGTAACATTGGCACGAGTTGTATCGTCCCATTGGCTTCAAAATAGCTCACCTCGAGCTAGAGCTCACCCGTCGTTGGCCCCTAGTCTCCCTCCTTAGATCTCATCAAAACTTTACCCCATGTTTATAATCCACTAATCGGCCAGCTTCGTGGCACAATTAAAAACTTGCCCAAGTGAGAGTTCTGGCACATCTGCAAACTGTATAAACTTCAATCTACATATATAGCAACTCTTCCGGACTCATCTCCACCATTTGACTCGGTTCTTACACCCACCACTGACTTCACATAGTTTCAACTTGATTTTGTGGCTCATGGAGCATCGAATCTCTCCAAGCAACTATGCTCAAGACTTTTCATTCCGTCATCGTTATCCTTCACCCCCTGCCCCGGCAAAACTTTCCACCCCCCGCCCTCCCCTCCCGAAATCTTGATATCTTCTTACCCTCCGCCCTCCGTTTCACCCTCCCTCGTGTTGCAATTCATATCCTGATTTAAAAAAAAAAAATATGAATAGAGACGACGGATTGAGGAAACTCCACACACTTTCCATAATACATCCGGTTTATTTCCATTATCCTCTTGTTTCGTTTTTTTTTCTTATTTAGTTTTTTTCCCTCAGTTTTGCTATCCCTCTCTTCAGCTCGGATTCAACACTCTTTACGGAAAAGTCTATTTTCACTGTTTACTATCACTTTTTCTCCTTTCTTAGACATCTACTTCAGCTCACCTAATCTTTCCAAGCGATTCGCTCCCTCAAATGCGTCTGGAATTCTACTCCAGTACTTTTGCTTCATCGGATTTACCTGAAATACTGTGGCCCGGGGATAAGAGGTCTAGATATTGTGGATATTGCTTCTCAGAATTTGAAAGGTTTCGGAGGGGGTAATGGCGAACGGATTGGGCNNNNGCGTCCTCGCGTATTTTCCCATTTTTTTCTTTCCCCCGTTTTAATTTCACTCGTCAAACTTGTTCAGTTGAATATTTGAAAAAAATCTCACCCTTCAGTTAAACAATTTTTAATAACAAATCAAAGTAACGATATTAAGTTGAAAAATCACACGTCAATAATTAATTATCTCCGGCTTTTTGGGCGTCTGAGGAACATTTGTTCGGCAAAATTATTTTCTTTTTTCTCAGGCGAAAACATCGATATCACCGACTATCTGTTCGCCGCTGCGAACAAAAAAAAAATGTTCGAATCCCCGAGAGTGTTGATAAAAAAGAAGGTCAACGGAATTCGCGTTGAAGCCACAAGAGTCGAATACACATCCCTCCATTCACACATTGGAAATCATCTGCTGCTATCGCAGCCCTCGGCCGTTTTTATCCCACCCCACAAACCCTCCCCCTTCCTCATCGTTCTCTGTTACCCGTTGGCTGCACGATATCCGCCGGAAAACTCGCAAGGGGAATTGATCAGCGAGCCGGCAACACGACGGATAAGTTTAAGCAAATACTGAGATCGTATCAGTGCTTCACGAGAAGTGAGGAATCGCATATTCATGGGAAAAAAAAAAAATGAAAATTCTGGTTTTCATATCGTGTGAAGCCGAAAGAAAATGCACCTTAATGGAGCTCAGATGGATCATGCCGACAAATTTTTATATTTTATAATCGCTCCAGTGAGTTTGTAAAAAATTGTCATCGGATGAATTACAATTTTTTTTTGTTACATTTTTAAAAATAATAGAGGCCAATATTTTTTTGGAATCAACTGAGCGAAACTAGTGGACCAATTGGAAGTCCTCAGGCTCGTCTAATTCTTTATAATACATTTTTTTTTTAGAGAGAAGAGGATTAAATTGTGGGATAACTAATCAAAAAATTTATCCGTAGCCCAAAAATGATCGTTTGAGGTGATAAAATTTTATCACAGCCCAAGAAATAAAAAAAAATGAATTTCTGCGGAAAATACGGTCGCCGAAAAAATTCTCTAAAGCCTCTGATTAAAAAAAAATCGACTTTAGAAAACAAAAAATTTTTAAAATGTCACGAGTTGCGTCAAATAAGTTTAGTCACCAGTGAAAATTGCGTTGTCCAAAAGAGGGGTGGAAGGGGGTGAAAAAAGTTAGAGGGAAAAGCTCTCTTCCGTCCTCCGATGGGTTATCGGGGCTTAAAAAAATATATATAGAGTGATAGAGGGACACGAAGTGAGGGTCCAGCGGGGGGG
>JAPYZM010004105.1:0-14068 GCA_030522845.1 Psyttalia concolor
ATCTTAGATGGCTGAGAGTATGGGTGAGGGGAATCGGGGGGGAGGGGAGGAGATAAGGAACCTCCATCCGGGCCTTAAAAAAATAATTTATACAATTTATTAGATCATCGTCGACGACTTCAATTCATATGATCTATAATTATTTTTCAATTTGTTTTTATTTCGTGTGAACATGAAATTGTTTATTATTGACACACAGTTTTGCGGCGTTTCGCAGCGCGAAAAATGAAAATATTGAGAAAAAAAAATCTTATAAATATTCTTGAATACTCGTTCATCAAAGTAACCTCACGTTCTTCAGGATAGGTCAATGATTTTTAAAAGATCTTAAAAATCGCCGTTAACATATTCGTCTAGAATCACTTTCTACCTCATTTGGTTTCCTTTTTCGTTGTTGCCTGTTCTGTATTAATCACCAATTTCGTTTTGAATATTCGTAATTCTGAGCATCTGAATAAATATGAAAATGTACGGCCCTGTGACTCTCCGGCGTGGGGAGTTTAATGTAATGACTCTACAGTGTAGAGTCTACACTATGAGAATTTACTACTTTTGGAGCATTGGAACACTCGATCATCGGTGGTTTCTCTCCACCATACTCATACCGCTAGATTTCATGATATGGACACCGGAATGGGTTAAACTATTGAAAAATAGGGGTAACATTACACTTGCTTAAACTCATTTGAATACTTCAATTTATCAGTGAAAATCATTTTTGTCGCTCACTTTTCATATTTCAAATGATTTTCGAGCATATTTTAACCACAAAAAATTGAAGTATTTTGAGCTCTCAATGCCGAATGACATTCGCGGGTAGAATTGAAAATGAAAATGCGGTTTTCCAAAATATAATTACTATCATCACTTGAAAAGTGCCTTATCATCGCAGAAAAAAAAATTTGAACGAGGCAAATTTCATAATTCAGCAGAAAAAAATTTTATAAAACAAGACAAATGATAGAGTGAGAATGTAATGAGATATAGCAAAGGAGCAACAGAGAAAACAGATAGAAGAATATAATAGGTGAAATTAATTTAAGGCCAGATGGCAATCCAAGGGGTTTTTCGTAATAAGTTTCGGTGAATGTAGAAATAACGATAGTAGAAGAAATTAAATAAATAAAGTATGTTATATTATATTCAGACGAAAGTTTTTTAGTAATAAAAAGTTTTGAGAGATTAAGCGAGCGAGTTAGAGACGTTACCTAAGTCCCGGCCCCAGGAGCGCTGCTGCTGCCCCACTAGATCATATATCACAATAATTTATCGTCACTTGTTTTTTAATTACGTTTTCTTTTTTTTGTTTCTAACTATGTCAGACGAATTCACGAAAATTGTATTGATTGTTGTGTTTGGGTAAGGAGAAGGAGTTTCTTTAGAGGTATAAGGAAACAAAAAGACCGAGGACAGATCTTTCAGTTTTTTTCTCAATATTTTCTTGCAATCAATTGACCTACTTGGGATTATTGTTGTACTGGCCCCTGTTCCCCTCTGTGTTTTGAATTTTCTTTATATCTTTTCTTTTATTGGAAGGTGCACCCTTGGGAAAAGGAATTTTCGGTTCTGGAAGATTAATTACAGGGACTCCACTTTTTTTTCCTGGAAGGATGGAAACTTGATTTCTCACAACGTGACTCACAGAAATTGAGATTGAACGAGAGTCGGAGTGGGAGTTCTTGCTTTTTTTTTCTCCCAGACGGCAGAAAAAATTCCATACATTATGAAGAATTTTTACTTGTTAGTAGAGAAATCGTAATTCGGTCATTTATCATTTTTGATTTTTTTTTTAAATGTTAAGAAAGACTTACAGTTTTTGCATTTGCATTTCTTGATGAGTGTCTCATCTTTGATGTCTTCGTGGCATGCTTTGCAGTAAAACCAGGCGCTGAAAAAAAAATTGAATAATTCATTAATATTTTTCAAACATTCATTATAATATAATAGAAGAATTTTTCAATTTCTGAAAATCTTTGGTAGTATTTCACATTTTAGTTACCGTTTGACCTCATCGGCCGATTGAGCAATGAAAAATCCCTGAGTATTAGCAGCGATCTTGGCACCACGTGGATTTATGGAGATTTTGCTGTCAGCGCCCGCCTCACCCTTTATCTCGATAGCCAGGAGTAATAGTTTCAATTTCGTGAAACACAACCTGATACATACAATCGTGTGTTATATGGAAATTTTTCGAAAAATTGATTAACAATTAAAGTTTCAGCTAGTTATAAATTTTTAAAAGTGGAAAATCAGATCGTAGAGTAATGTCGAATCACTAGATATTACGTGTGTCAGAGGACCCAAGTGATATTAATTATTTGAACATTGAACTGCAATAATGGAAGAAACGAATATAGAGTACTATGTAATGTAATTATAATTTTTCAATATTAATAAACAAACCAAAATTTGTATTATCCCCATTGAAATGAGAGATGGAAATCTTTTCGATGACTAAACAGATAAAGAAAACTAACTCTTGTCTATTTAAGCGGCAGATATCATATCATACGAAAATTACATAAAAGATATTTATTGTAAAAAAATTAAAATTAAATATCACTGTCATTATTTTTATCACCAGTTAAAGAATAATTTTTATGTATTTCACTTTTTTTATGTTCCTTATATAATAATCCAAGCTATGTGCTGGAAAACGATGACAACAAATTTTACATTTTTTTTAAGAGCATCATTTTATTTCTTTGTTCAAGTACCAAGAGTTTTTAATAAAAGATGATGAAAATTTTAGCTGAAAATGATTAAAAATCATATGATTAAGTCGATTTTAATATCAAATAATCTTATATGATTTTCGACAAAATCGTATCGAATTTAGATTTATGCATTTCCACACTATTAATTATCAAAAAAAAAAAAAAAAATGAATTAATAAAAATTAATGAAAATTTCAACTTTCACCGCCTACACTTTTTTACAGGTAAAACAGAAATCTTTAGTAAATGCCCGGTATTTTCCACCAAATACGCTATTAGAGACATAATATTTATAAAACATAATTAACGAAACATATTTAAATCATTTAAACACAATGAAAGATACTCTCTGTTCGCTTCACAACATGAACACATAGACACGAACAAAAAACATCCACAAATAACCGAAAATACACTACATAAAATGAGGGAGAGGATTCGATTGACAGAATTCACATTACGATATCAATTAGTTTAGGCAAAACCACAACACGAAAAAACTACCAAATCAAGCATACTGTACAGGCCTAAAGTAACAGTAATCCAACTGTAAGCTAGTGCATGAATGACACGAGTGCACGACGCGCATAACACTCGATTCAAACCACGTCAGGATGACAATTGCCTGGTGAATTGGAAGTTGACGTTGGTGTGAGAAATTTTCTGTACACATACACCAGAATTGCGTGTCTCTCTTTCGTGTATATCACACAACGCACATGCGTCGATTGCCGATTTTACATGGCGATTTCAGCGCACTAGATAGACAGGAGGTCACGGGGAATTTTGGAGAGGGTAAAATAGAGATTGAGGATAAGATTGGCGAGTCAAGCGAGCATATTCACGCATTATACTCCTACCCAATACCCAATACCTCATGCTGAACATTGAGCATCGGACTAATTGCAAAACCCTTTATTACGGTATAACGCTCTGCCATTTCCTTCTCTATGTTTAAGCTAAAGTTCGTAAAACTATTCGTAAAAAAGATGCACAAATTGTTGCTAATTCCCTGGTTTGTCCATTTTCAACATGTCCTCCCCTCTGGCTATTAATTTATTCTTTTACATATTTACAGTTCATCTGTACGAGATACTCCTGCCCTTCCGAATTTTCTAGAAGGCATTGCTCATTCGTTATTTCACTCTCTTTTAGCTACACTTCCACACACGCAAACAGGCGGCTAACTTTGTTTATTTGTTGCTTTTTTTTTTTTTTTTTTTCTTGATATTTCTCATTTTCAGAGAGACTTCGAACTGTTGGTCAATGATTTCGTTGGAGTTCACCGGAAAAGTTGAATTCAGTATTTGTGGTGATTCTCTGAGTTTACGTTCAATAAACTTTTTTTATTTCCTTTTTACGTAAATACAATCAAATCGGCTGCTTGCAGGTCTTGATTAGCACAACAAAAAATATTATGCCAAAAATTTTACCGCGCATTTCATAATAATCGACTTGTTACAGTTCAAAGTTTACGAAAAAAGTTGAACAATTGATTTAAATCAAGCCAATGTTGACTCGAATCAGTAGACCAAATCAGTAGACAAAAGAAAAGTTTCTTAATTCGATCTGGAGCTCCTAATTGAGGTGAGTAGGATCAAATTGAATAGAGAATGTAGCAATTTCAACTAAATTTCATCAGCTTGAATTGAGTATAAATCAACGGCTTAATTTAAAAAGAATCTGTACTTCATTCAAGTTGACTGGCTAGTTAATTCGAACGAATACTGTTACTAGACATTAATGTTCAATAATTCACCAATATTTATTTTCTTACACTGAAAATATCTTATAATGCAGATTGCAATTAAATAAAAAAAATGTTTATTCAAGTTGGAAGGCTATTTGAATGACAAAATAGTTTTTGGACATCATTTGTTTGAATGTCGCTTCATTAAAACGAATATTTTCCACTTGAAAGAAAAAAAAGGTCATAAAGTGAATTTAAATGCCACAACTTTTCTGCCTACATGGACCGAAAGTGAGCATTTTGGAAGAAAAATCGTATTCAACGCTCCGGAGGAAAAGTAGACAAGTCGTCCTCCCGTGCGAAATTATGATCCGAGCCGAAGGCGAGGATTGTAAGCACGTGGGGAACGCTTGTCTATTTTCCCTCCCTAGGTGACAAGTATACTATTGATCTTCAGATAAAAACGTTAACAATTACACTAAAACCATTTTCATAATCTAATTGTTGGAAACCTGTATCAATATTGTCTAAAATTTTACAATAAAAAAGCCTGACTCATTCCTGAGAGTTGCACATCGTTTAAATATCGAGAGCTCCAACCAAATAAATATCGCAAAGTTTGAAGCCTCTGTCACTAAAAAATCATGAAATGAGTTTGTTTGATTCTAATGAATCTTCAGTTTTTGATAAATATCTCAAATTTAACTTCGAATTACATAACAATTGTCAAGACCTTTTCGGCAGAGTAACATGCGTCCTGCAAAAAAAATCTTTACACAATTTATTCCATATCCATCATATGTGGAGATATTCATCGAAAGCATTTTTTTTCCTGCCAATTCGATGAATTTCCCTTCGATATTCCGCTACTGGATTCTATTTTAATTTATAACTCTTTGCAGGTGTGCGATCAAATCGTTTCTCAACTAGAAAATATAATAAAATTGTGCGCTTTGTAAACTGCATAACATGAGTACTCTGAGGTTAGGCTTTTTTTTCTCATTGGCCAAGAATTTTTCATTGAATTGGTGTCGTTTTGACTGTCAATGTGATGTGTTTGTGGTGATTATGTGACGTGGATTTCAGGTGTTGTTGCAGGGAGGACGGACAGTAGTTAAGTCCAATTGTGATCAGCCGACAATGACATACGGGTTACGAGTTACATCTTCAATTAAAAATAGATGAAGAAGTTTTCGTTATGGAGGCAGTTAATCACGTCCTCCTTGCATCGAGTCGTGTTCGAAAAAAAAAAATGTAATAAGTGAGGCCCGAAAAATCAATTAGTATATAAGTCGGACTGAATCATATCAAGAATCGACTGATTTGATCTCGTTCACTCGAAGACTAAGGGGTTTTTATTCAATCCAGACTCCGCACATGAGCCGAAAATAATTTAATTAAGCCGAAAATATACCTATTAGCAGTATATTTTAGCGACTTAATTATAGTATGAGTGGACTCAGTTTAAATGGGTGCTCTACTCAATTACAATCTATGCTCTTCTTCAGAGTTATTTTCACAAACTCATTTTTTTTTTCAATCTAAAAAGAATTATAATTGATCTTTCTTTTACTTGAAAGAAGTAGGAAAAATATTTGATTTTATTTGATTAAGTGAAGAAATGCACTAAAAATAAATTTTTTTTGGCTTTACTGTTGGTATGAATAAAGTCGAATTATGAGACATTGTAACCGATAAATCTGTCTAATTCACGGCAATTTTTTGTATGAAACAATCCATTTCAATCCAAGATGATTTGTCGGCATGATTCAAGTTAATTCTTCAGTTTGCATTGAGTGAGTCGTTCGACCTGATTCATATCGACTTGTCTGAAAATGAGTTAAAATCAATTCGAATCAATCCTGTTCTTCGATTTGATTCAAGTCCATGTTTACTGCATACGTTTATTTTAAAATAATCAAACTTTCTACTTAAATCAGACACGAAATCATACGAATTCAACTGGAATTTGTATTTTGTGTAGGTGTTTTTTAATGATTTAGTTTTCGAGTAGATAATGAATGTACAGTGCACGCGAAACAGGCATGCAGTTGTGCAGAAAACATTTCAACATTTCTATTATTCATTTTTCTAAACTATTATTCTGCATTATATGCTACATCAAGTGACACATCAACTGTGGAGTGAGATGAGAACAACAGAAACTCATCGGTGGATTAATCGTCTAAGACTGATTAAAAAATTCCTAGTGAGGTGGTAAAACGAAATGAGATAATTTCACACATTTCGTTCCACAATTTTGCTATTGTGTTATTGCACAGAATAATGAGAACAATGAGAGAAAAATTATGGGTATAATAAAATATATAGAACCGGGTTAATCATGAAAAAAACTCAAGAAACAAATATCACCGGCGCTCGCGACATTTCTACTTAAATCGAGCAATTTAGAACGAGAAAGAATTCACCAAAATACAACGATACAACGGTACAACGATTTCAGGTTTTTTTTTTCTTTTTTTCTTTGCTTTAATGTGGTTAAAAAAATTGACATAAAGTTGAAACGGGAGGGAGGGGGGGGGGGGGGGCTAGCCGCATTTCGATGGCGGAGGCATCAAAACGTTAGTTGGTTGGGTGCAATAATTAACCGCGTACCACGATTCCCAATAAGCCTTTTGGCATGGTATCTCGGCATCAGGTTTATCCTGTGGAGTTTCCACGTTTACCCCGATATACATACTACAACCGAAATTCCTGGATAATCTCGAGCTGGGTAGATCTCACGCAAAATGTGGCCCGTTAACCTACACCACTAATTTGGTGGTCTTTTTTTATTCCATCAAATGACAACCGGGTGCTGTTATTCTTTTATTCATTTGTTCGGTTATTGATTAAGTAGAAATATGGTGGAACCCAGTAATTATTCAATTGGTCGTGGTAATGATTCGTTTTAAACAGTAATTTGAATAGTTATTTTGTAATTTTGTGGAAATTTGTCAAGTCATTAATGCCATTAAAGATGACTTGAATTTTTGTAGAAGGAAAATATTGACTCGAACGGGAGCTGAGTTTAGGGGCCACTTTTTGGTTTAGCTAACCATGGTTAAACCTCGGTTAAAGTTAAGGTTAATATGTCTGATTAGCTGGCCTCAACTTCGACGTGATCACGAGTTAACCATGGTTAGCTTAAACCAAAAACCGGCCCTAGGTATCCCTCGTAGAGCTACCAATTCGTTCTTTTAGTTCTTTTTAGAACGCTCATTGAAAATGAGGTTCAACAACAACTGATCAGGGTTCCTTCAATAAATACATTCTTTTTTTAGATTTCCGAAATGTTGTTCAGAAGTCAAGAGTTCGGAAATCACTTTCTGACTGGAAAGTCTCATATTGAAAATTTTTAGTTTTGAGCGGGCATTCAAGACCTTTAGCTTGAAATTTAACTTGAAAGTTTCAACTTAAAACTTGGTAATGTTAAGGGGAAACTGAAAAGTCTCGAGAATTTCGTCATCACTTTGACGCTGGAACCTTTCCAGTTAAGTGTTTTGCTATTTCCAATGTGAAGTTAAAAATATGGAGACTTTCATAATTCAAAAAATCTGAGTTTCAAAATTTTCAAATAGAGTTTTAAAAGTTAAAACGGGTAAGAAGGTCTCAAAGATAATCTTGTCAATAAACTTGTCAGTTTCAAATTGAAACTCTGGAAAGTCCATTTCAGATTTGAAAATTTCGAGTAAAAGCTTTCCTGAATCGAAAATCAAATCTTTTAAGTGTCAAATCGGGACTCTAAATTCTGGAGATTGAAATTGTTGAGATTTAAAAGTGTTGGGATGAGACATAAAAATCTCATGTTAACCCTTCAAAGTTTCACCTTGAGGCTTGCAATTTTTTTGAAAATCTCAACTTGAATTGCAAAAGTCACAAGTAGAGTTTACAAATTTCGTTGAAAGTCTCGGACATTTAGAAAATTTAGATTGTGAAACGTGAAAGTTTCCATTTTCAAGTCTCAAATTTCGACTTTCATTAGGATCAAATGGAAACTTTGAACTCCAAACTGAAGACTCAACTGTGTCCGTATCCTTTTTTAAATGGGAATTTTAAAGATTTTATGAAATCTAAAAATAAATAATTTTTGGGATATTTGAGAATCAATAATTGTAATCTCTTTTATCCCTGTAAGTAGTGTTGAATTTGGTGATCTCGGTAATACTCAATTTCAATGTGAATAACCCATCCTATTAATGATCAGAAAGGAAGTACAATGAAAGAAATGTTTAATTACTTAACTCGTTCCACAATCTTTCTACTTTAAATTAAAATAAAATAATATTTAAAAAATTCAATTCTGATAACTGCATGATGAATATGAATGATTGGACAATCCACTGCGAGAAGTGCAAATGGTACAAACTACTCAAAATGTGCATTAACAGAAAAAAGATTAAAAATTCTCAAACCAATACTCAGTGATTTTCCTGACATAAATTGAGAAACACGTCTACGGGGCAGGGATCGGCACCAATATTATTAACTTCCCGATAAGGAAGTTATTGTTTCCAATAATATTTCAAGCCATAATTTTCAATCATTACATTAATGAATAATAACAAGCGATAGATGCTTAATGATCAAGTAATGGGTCCATCGCCCATAATTTTCAAATTATTCAATTATAATACTGATGGATAATATCATTTACAATATATTGGATAAATGTATCGTATTAAAATGACTAATATGGAATTGCGATTAATAAAAAACATTAGAAAATCTTCCTCATTTTTTACAATCGACTCTTCGATTAATTAAGAAATTGCACATTTCTTAATTAATAAGTAATAATCAAATGATAAGTAATAAATCCGACGTTTACCCTTGCTTTTTCCGTAAAGGTTCTCAGGGGGGAATAAGTTGTGTTAAATATACTAGGCATTTGAAATGGACCGAGAGTAAAATTAAATCTCTCATTTCTGTTTTTTGGAAACATAGTCAATGCCTCCTTAATAATGGACATATTAACTATCTCCAACGTCTTTGCGGAAAAAAACTTACTAAATTCTAATTTTTATTGAAAAAAAAAAACAGCCCATCAGAGCTTATCGTCCTTTTCATTTTCCCTCTTGTTGTCTGAAGGCGACAAAGGACAGACATTTTTATTCATGATTTCAAGAGACCGTAGAATACGCTCTAATTCCTATTATTGATTGGACGCGCCATGTATATTCCCCATCTTGGATTACTCATTAATTAAACGATGAAATTCCTTGACCTCTCATTACTGGCAGATGATATAATAAAAATTATTCATGAACAATGAATGAAAAACTTTCGGTTCATTAGAATCCGATAACGGAGTAATGAAGAATGAAATTTATCCCATTATCAAAAATTCAGGAATAAATTCTAATTTCATTCCGATTATTAAAATTGATTAAAGCATTCAATTACTATCAATCTAATATTAATATTTTGCCGATTCCTGCTGCCAGGTTGAATAATACGAACGTAACCCAAAAAAATACGATGAAGTGGAGTGACAAGTGGGGGGGGGGGGGGGGGGGGAACACCGCCGACTGGGGGTATATGAAAGGGAAAGAGAAAAATTTGGTTTAAAAAGAGGGTAAGTTTGCATGTGTGGCAGCCGTTGGCAGCGAGAACTTACTCGCTGGCTTGGGGAAATGTCATCCCTGTAAAGGACGGGGAGAGGGCTTCCGTGTACATCTCGCAGCCCGTTCCCTGCAGGTAATCATTCTGCCATGCCTGAGTGTCCGGCGACTGAAACACCAATCACCAAAGCTCCACGTCATCAACACCTTCTAGGAGCGCGGCCCTCCACTCTCGATTTCATTATTATTTTATATATTTGGCATATTATATGATGATTGTTAAACCTCATTGTTTATATCCATTATATTGTTCCTCTACTGTGAATCAGAATGAGATGAGAAGTCATGGATTTCTCCTCATCTCGTGGCATCGGACATGGTGAACGTACGCGCGTATTTTTACTTATTTATTTTTTGATTTTTTAAATCAATCGAAGCAGCAATTTTGTTCCCTATTTATTTGGAAGATTGGGTATTTCTAACAAGTGGATGGTGGAATTTATTTGGAATTACAGAGATCGGTATTATTTCTTGAGCATTTTTTTCAAATCTATCATGAAGAGAGAAATCTAGAATACTACAAATGTATTTCGTATTACAAATGCAGGAAGTGAAAAAATATGAGCAAGTACAGTAGAGAGCTCTTTGTTTTCCCTCTCAATGGTTTAACCAGCACTCTCCTCTCGGCTTTTTGCCCCTCCAAATAATTCTCCCACTCGCAACGTTTTGCGTCCTTGTCGTATATTCTATCCTGCGGATCGAATTGCGCAATGTCGTAAGCAGTGCAACAGAGAGCTCCCCCTCACGTTTACTCACGCTTACTCCAACGCTACTTATGGTCCTCTCTCTCTTCTTCTCCGATCCACCCTCCGTACGACTCAGTCAGTGAGAGTCGGACAGATTAGGTCATCCAAATTTCAATGGAAATCGCTTAAAAACACCTTGCTAGGTGAGAAAACGATAGAACCACTACTGCAGATTGTCCTATTTTGTCCTATCCTATCCTATTATTCATATTTCCTATTATAAAAAAAGCATGGCACTGTGAAGTTATCAGTACAATAGGTCGCCATATTCAATTCCGGAAAAAGTAAACTTCACTTCGGGCGATTTTTCATAAAAAAGCGACTGTATAATGCGTGCAGTCACGTTCAAAATACGAAATACGAGACCCGGTGAATGATGAAAAATTAAATATACACAATTATGAATCGATATTCGCAGTTGATAATTTACAATTCAAAATAGAAATTTCAAAATTCAAAATTTATAACTGGAAATTCCAACTTGAAAAAGAAAAAATTGAAATTAAAAATTCAATAATGAAAATTCACAAAACTGAAATCCAAAATTAATAAATGTGGAATAAAGAAAAAATTAGAATAAAAATTAGTTTAAAGATAGTGGTATTCATAAATCGAATGTGTTTAAGAATTCAACTGAAAACTTTAGATGAAATGAAATTTCGCCTCAAAAACAAAAGAAAAAAGAAAATGAAAAAAAAACGGAAAAAAATTAAAACGCAACGAAATTTAAAAAACATTAAAAAATAATTTGTTTTTAACCTCAAAAGAAAGAAAAAAAAATATATAAATAGAAAGAAATAGAAGTAAAGTACAGAAAAAATGAGAATAAAAATTTGTTTAAAAATGTTGCTATTCATTCATAATTCAAAATTCAAAGTCAACATTATAAAATTAAAAATTTTTAAATAACAATTCAATAGTTATCATTCAAAGATCAAAATCCAAAATACAAAAGTAAAAAATTAAAATAAAAAATGACAAAAGGCAAATGATTTTTTGAACACGATCTGGTGAGTTTCTACTGGTCAATAAACGTCGACGAATTTTCAATTTTTCGACCAAATACAATAACTTTTTATGAGAAAAGTAAGCATAAGGAATGAAAAAAGAACAATTGAAAATAGAAAATGGAGAGTGAACAAATAGATAATGAAAAATAAAAAATGGAAATGAAGAGTGCGAAATACAAAATTTAGAATGATAAGTGAGGAATATAGAATTGAAACTGACAAATGAAAGATTCGAAATTCGAGATCAAAAATCAAAAACATAAATTCCAAATGGGGTATTCCAGACTTAGTGACATTATGGTAATTATTTCATTCCCAGAATGAGAAATTTACACTTTGGGAAGAATGAGATTCAAGCTTTGAAGTTGAAAATGAGAAAATTAAAGATCAAATAGAATTAAGAGGTAGTTCAGTTTTTAGAATTGAAAAAACTGACATGTTATAGTCCTGTAATAATCACGCTCATCACTATGGACAGAAAAAAAACAGGAATTGAATAAAAATTTCGATAATTGGTAATCTAAAATTTCAATTTAAAAATCGAAAGTTCGCAAATGAAAATAATGACTTGGAAAATAGAAATTTGATATTTCAAATATAGTATATGGAACTAAATGTTGGAAATAATTCAATAAGATATCTGCAGGACAAAAGGTGATCAACGGCGCCGCCGATTGCGGCGGCGTCGGCGCTAGTTTTTTAAAATCATGAGCCGTACAGATCCCGAAGCCGAGTGGTAGACGGGCTAAGCCGATGGGATACGAACCGCGCGCCAAAGTGATACGAACCGAGCCGAAGCGAAGCGAACCGAACTGAAATTGAGCCAAGTGCTGGCGTAATTTGAGTGTTTGTTTGTGACGAAACTCGAAAATACAGTGTGGACCCATTATAGTTAGCTGCCCGCTTATCTTTGACGACCACCACCATGATAAAATAATCTAACGCCTCTACTTCCTTATCGTCTCCAGAAATCTAATTTGCAGTTTTTCCCCTATTCAGCCATTGTAACACTCACTTTCGTGGCTTACTAAGCTTATTTTTTAATTTCTCCCTCAATAAATTTATCATCATTCTCTTTGCCTCACTGAGTTTCTGTGTTCATCACATATACACTATGTTATTACGTTGCCGTAAAAGACTAACGAATCTGCTCCCGCCTCGG
This sequence comes from Psyttalia concolor, assembly GCA_030522845.1. Lineage (NCBI taxonomy): Eukaryota > Metazoa > Arthropoda > Insecta > Hymenoptera > Braconidae > Psyttalia > Psyttalia concolor. The sequence goes on from JAPYZM010004105.1 coordinate 12,950, forward strand.
TCGAGCTCGGTAAACTCCATTGATTTTTCGAAAATTTACGGTCAGAGGATTTCACATTAATGCTCTTCTAGCAATACTAAACAGTAGTGCATCTCAGAAAATGTCGATTATATTATATGTCTTCGGATATTAAATATCTTCGGGAGTCGCAAGTGATAGGGGGAAACGCCACTTCCCATCACTCTCGATGAATGAGAAACGGGCGTCTAGTAAGACTCCTTTTAACGGGGTCGTACAGTAGAATACTCCGCAATAAGAGCGGCATAGTATTGGACTGGCCAACCACATGAGTAAAACAATCCGGTCGCAACAGCCCACAAACACTATTTTTTTGTAGTGATTTCGAAGTTTTCATGTTTAGGATCTATGCAATATTAATTCCGAGGAAGAGTGGGTAGTACAGAAAACAATAGATTCTGTAACGTGGGCGGCAAACAGGACACTCCTATACGCGTGGAAATTTTCCGTACTGCTTTTCCCTTTTCCTCGCCCGGAGATTGATACGGGCTCTGATCCCGACTCGAAAAAGTAAAAGAAGCAATGAAAATATGTCTCCCTGGGCTATCGTTATGGGGTTTTTCGACTCGGGCTTATGGCTCGTCAAAAGCCCCCCCAGGTGAGAAATGACAATAGGCCCATGTTTGGTCCAGGCTAGTTCCGAGCTTAGCCGAGCCTGGCCAAGGCTACGTATACTAGCCTGGGCCAAGACTGGAATGAAACATGGGACCAAGCTAGGGACTGAGGGTAAGAACTACAGCAAACTCTTAGCACGTCCCAAGCTAGGTGTTTAGCTAGTACGTATCCTGAGAAAGTAACTTAAACTAATCCTATTTTAAGTCCCTGTAAAGTATGTACCAAGCCTCTGTGAAGCATCGCAGGTAAGAATTAACAAATGGTCCAAACTTAGGCCAAGGGCGGCCCAACCCTGGCTCAACCATGCTTAGTCTGGCCTTTTATTTATTAATTTAAATTGATGAAAAAATTAAAAATAATATTCATCTAAGCATTTTTACGACTCATTATCTCCTACTTACCTACCCGCAACTCATTTTTTGTTGGTAATCGCAATTTTAGTAACTTCAATTATTCACTCCAACCGGGTATCGAACCACGACCCTA
>JAPYZM010004106.1:0-12800 GCA_030522845.1 Psyttalia concolor
TTACTCCTCCAAGTAGCCGCGATATCTACTCCTCCAAGTAGTTCGTTTAATGCTTACTTCTCCGAGTAGCCCAAGTATATCAATGGTATCTTCTAGTTGGTATGGTATCTTCCACTGAAACTTTGCAATCCGAAGTCCATCGGCCGCTCAGCTATTTGCTGACATGTGCTGACCACTACCTGATCCTGACCACTAGACCGTCGGTCAGTCACAGCTCAAAAAATGCAACGGCGCTCCCTACGTCGACTTGGTTTCAATACTACGCCGCTCCGTACGTAGATTTGAGAATTTAATGCAAACGTCACTCAGTACGTCGACTCGAAAATTGAAATACCTTATTATTGTAGCCGAACACCACTGCCAGCAAATGTTGTACCCAGCGTGGGGGGTCCTTAATATTATTTCGGTTCCAGGCTTAAAGGGATAAATCCCACCAATAATGTATCGATATTTAAATTACGTAGTTTAATATCAGATTGTATTCACTGTGTCATCTGACTGATTACAAAGAGTTTACGACTTTTGTACACGTCGGAGTCCGTTTCAGGCCTGATCCACATAGACTTGACCGTCTCTTAAATAATATATTGGTTGTTTATGTTTCATCGTTCGGTCAGCATAATCCAGTTATACTGGCAAGTGTCACGCTGACAATGCTGTATGTCCACATTTTAAACAATAACACAATTACCCAAATCTGGGGCATATATAGTCCTCGGGACCAAGTTTCCGAGATGTTTCCACTTTTGAGTTTTTCCAAAAAAAATCGTTGTACGCTCTCTAACCTTCATAAAAATGAAGATATCACCATTAAATTTTGACAAGATTTTCGTCTTATGATAAAAATAGTTCGTATTACATCTGGACTCAATCGACTGAGTAGTTCCGGAGATATTTCATTTTTTGTGACAATACATTCAATGCCATATCTTGAAAATGAGTGGATCAACTAAACTTTTTTTTTTTAATGTTCGTCTTGATGCGCTCTATTCAGATCAATCATCAGATATTCTTGATTTTTTGTTCAAGAACTTGCATAACTCCGAATCCATTCGGAAGGTGACTACCAATGGAATTGGTAGAAAATCGAAGGGGCAAGGAATGCATAACGTAATGGTTGAATGTCCTCTGCCAAAAAGACTCGGTCAACTGCTTCTTGCGAAGGTTAGAGAACGTACAACGATTTTTTGAAAAAAAAAACGGAGAAGTGGAAATATCTCGGAAACTTTGTACCGACGACTATATAGGTTTCAATCGATCGAATAAATTTCAATGGAATAAATAGGGGGCATCAAGACGAACATTTTGAAAAAAAACGTTAAACGGCCGACTTATTTCCATGATATGGCTCTTAATGTATTGTCACAAAAAACAAATTCTATTATAAGTCGAAAATCTTATCAAAATTTCATGTTAATATCTCTATCTTTGCGAAGGCTAGAGGGCCTACCACGATTTTTTTTGTTAAACAGAAAAGATGAAAAAACTGGAAAACTTTGTTCCGACAGCAATGTAGTTTTCAATTCATCCAGATCAGGGATTTACAAACTCTGTGGGATACGGAGCAACTTCATAAAATTCAATTAGAAAAGTTAACAATTTTAGAATCCTAATTAGTTGGACACTAGTACGATTCTAGCAAGATACGGATTGGGGGTAGCTGAGGCCAACTAGGTTGGAGCGTAGCAGGGGCGTTGCATGCTATTTGAATTAACATTTTTTCGATTTTGCTGAAAATTTCATATTATATAGAGATATACTACAGTTATCTATATTTTTACTTAAAAATGAAAAAAAAAATTTGGTATTTTTCTGGTAAATTGAAATTTAAACGTGTTGCGGACACTGGGTCACTTGGTGACTCGAAAAGGTATACAAAAGAGGACCCCTTTAGTTGACCGGACCGTGACTAGTAAAAACAGGTACTGACTGATAAGATTATTTTGAGAAGTAATTGTCGAGGTTGGGTACTGATTGTGCGGGACAAAACACTAACGTGTACCATGGATAATCGTACGTAGGAGCCCAATCAGGATGAGTGACAAAGAATACCCTATATTCTCTTTTTGTTTCATAGAAAATGAATGGTTCATTTTAAATAGAGAAATGACACACGAGAGATCCGAGATAAAACCGAAGAGTATGTGTGATAGTGAAAAAAAAGGTAGTGTAAATTGTGTTATGTTATGCCTTACAGTTGTTGAAAATTCAAAGGGGGAGGGTACGATCACTCAGCGGCGTTTACTCTGGATGCTGATGCGCTGATCCCAAGCTGGACGCTCTCACTTCCTTGTGAGTTGAAGATGGTAGGGTATGGAAGGCTGCCGTTGGGAGTGCTGACTCGGAATGAAGCGTAGTCTCAGGTACTGGCAGTACCGTTGACTAGGGCTGGATGGTGTTGATAGTCTTGATGTAGTTGATGGTATTGGACCAGTTGGAACTGTCAACCAATGCAATGAGTTGGTTGATTGGGAAACCCTTAGTAACTCGGGGCTCGGTAGAGTCGATTATACCACGGGGGGCGACTTTACTTGATTGGAACCGATGGTCTTTGTCTCTGCAGTGATTGAACCTGGAGACCCTGATGACTCAGCCAACTGACAGGTTTTGCGAATGAGGCTCAGCGTTGACCCGGCTGAGTGTTTAGGCTGATGAAGTTGGAGACGGATGACTGGTCGAATCTGCGACCTTTGACACCGGCTGAACTTCACGATTGCAAACCGTGTTGTAGGGCTGAGCTGTCCCTGGGTTTTCAAACCCATGATTGGTTGAATCCGCAACGTTTAGACCGGCTGAAGTTGATGTTTGAGGAGACTTGAAGACTGAGCACTAAAGATTCGGGGTTAAGTACTGAACACTGCGAAATGAGTATTAGCACTTGCAGAGTGACTTCAGGAACTGGGCGTTGGCTCTTGTAGGGGCGACTTCGGGAACCACTGGTGATAACACCGTTGACTGAAGATCCGGAACTGATTTGACTCTCATAAGCTCCCAAGCTTTGGTTTCCCTCAGAAATTTGGAAATAGGTCGACTTTTCGGCATCACGAAGGGTTATAAACATGTCGTTATTTTACACAGAGTTGATAGGAAATCTCCAACCCCAGGTGATCCTTCTGGTTGATTCATAATCATTTCACCCAAACTAGGTTGCTTTTTATGTCACTCCTTAGAACGACTGAATATTCAGTGGTTTTCTAACATGTGGACCCATAAATATGACAGTTCTACTGTCAAATCGGCGGGTGTTACGATGGTCACATCACGAAATGTCATGGTACATGCAAGATGGACCCTGCCGTTCCATGTGGGGGAGGGGGGCGGGCTAGTTAAGGAACGAATCCCCACGTTATCAGTGAACCTCTGTTTCTCCGCCTTCTTTTTTGGTTTTATCCAATCCCAGCCATGGAGATCTCTATTGAGTTTTCTAACCCCTAAGGGCAGATGGCTACCTGTCCTTTGAGTAGCTGCATTTTTGGTAGAAGTGGGGTGGTTTTTCCTTATTAGGCATATCGGCCCTTTTTCCGTTGACTTTTTACTCCACCTACGTTCAGCTGCTATGATTAGTCACGCCTACCAGCTGCGCATTGTTCTAATTCCGAAGATAGAAGTGTACCTCTTTTGCCTATGATGGGACGGGCGGAATTGTCTTCTCCACCTATTGGTGGAGGCTTTTTCCCTTTATTTACGTGTTGTATGAATATTCCGCGGACTCGTTGGGATTGAATATTCATTACTTCTGTATTATTTGTAATCAAAATCGTATTTAACTGCGGTGTCCGCAACATACGTTGGAGTTTGTGAGTGCTATTGAAAAAAATATACCTCAATAAATATCAATTTCAGCGAATAAGTGCAAAAACACTCTTTTATTCAAAATTGGTGTACGTTTTGGGGGAAAAAATGAAGTCAAGAATGTTAAATTGACTAATGAACAAATGAAAAAGTTGACAGGAAACAAAAACGCATCTCTCAAAAAAGTAAAAAAAATATGTTACAAGATATATATTTGAGAATTGCCTATAAAGAAGGCAGTTGTGGCACTCTAGTAGTTAACGCAATATAGACTATTTGATGTCGCACGGTCAGATCCAGCGGCATTGTCACTGGAGCGTGGTGAGCCGCCCCCAGGTAAGTCTCTTCTACAATCATCATCTACAGCTTCCAAAAGAACAAATAATTCTCCAGAAGAAGCTAACTCAGGTAAATTTGACAAAAAAGACCCGACAAACCTAAACTTAACTACCGACCATCTAGAAAGACGCGTCAAGGCTTCTCTGGATAAGAAATTAAAATAGATGCGAGTTCTGTATAACAACAATTAAAAACCCACATCGAATTGTGGTATTGAGTCTTTAAATACTGAAAAAAAGTCTTAATTGGCGCAGATGCTAATACTGATGACGAAATTAATTCCCAATATTCTCGAGAAAATCCACAGAATGATTCAGTAACTTCTGAAAAATCTAACATTGTCTGGGAGAAACCGAAAAACAAACGAATTTCCCCTCGCCGCCAAAACCCATGGACACTGAGAAGAGAGACAGGAATGGCATTGACGCCGGGAACAACGTGACGAATACCTCACAGCCCGAGACGAAAGCAGGTGCATCGGCTGACACGCGCTCACGCAAACCAGGTAGCAGTAGCCCGACGTCAACAAGATACGTCACAATTAAATGAAAAGAACAGAGGTTAGCGACCTCCACCTATACATTGCTATAACCAAAATATTAAAGGCCTCTCGGCCAAGAATTTAAACATCAACAACGACATCAAAAGCAGATTCTATTTGAAACACCCCAGAGAATCAAATTCTATTCCAATTTTGACACCCGATATTAATATGTATAATATCATTCAAAGACTACTAGTTGACGAAAAAAACCTTTATTTAGATCGGGTGGTATTCCGGCTAATTAAAAGTGAAAGGTAAACAAAGTTGAGAAAATTTTTTTTATTCTACAGGGAATTAAACCAGGGCCCACAGCGTGACGCACTCTATCGGTAGCCATACGCTAGCGCGTGTTGTGTAGTTCTATATATGCTTATCGGGGGATATGCATTGAAGCCAATGAAGCCTTTATAAATATTATATTGCTATTCTTCATTTTGGTAACATGATTTGCGTGAAACATGAAAATATAAAGTCTCTTTTAATTACTTTTATCATTGATTTGGAGAACGGGGAATCATTTTTGAATAAATTTTTCTACTAAATCCAATTTGTTTCTTGGTATATACGTTATATAGAACTAATGAAATAATAAATTGATGTTTTATTTAGTAATTAAATACCAGAGAAAGCATGTTAAAATTCTCTATGGCTACTATTGGTTGAAAATTCACAAAAAATTGAGAATGAAGAGAATCGCGTGAAACGCTCGGAAACCATGTTTCCTAATAAGCGATTTTTCAAAACTTGCGCACCCCTTCGCCCTTTCCCATGTCGGCAGGTGGATCAGGTAGTCCAATTTTCGGTCTCTAGGCGAATACACCAATCGATCGATAATGAGTGATATTTCAAAATTCACCCCCCCCCCCTGCCCCCTCCCTCCACCTTCCCATTCCGAGTCGCCAAAAGGGCGACGTGGTCGGATTTTTGGTCTCGAAGCGAGTATACTAATCGATAGAGAATCTCGTGACACGCTCAGAAAATGTCTTTCCAAATCAACGATTTTGAAAAACTCAACACCCCTTGAGCCTACCAAGGAAGAATATCTAAGGAGAAATTTCCAAAAAATTCGGTTTTCTGAGCGAGTATACTAATCGATAGAGAATCTCCTGAAACCCCCATAAAAAGTGTTTCAAAATCAACAATGTCGAAAAACTCAAAGTAAGCCCCCCCCCCCCCCTATTTGTCTTCACAAAGGCAATGAAAAAATATCAATTTTGAAATCGTATTCATTTCTTTTGCAATAAAGACGCTTATGAAGAATTAATCGTTAAATTTATAAGGAACCAAGAGTTCCCTGGGCCGTCCCTGCGAGAGTCACTAGCAGCTCGGTCAAGCATCACGTAAGGTAGTTGAAGGAGAGTCAAGCATCGAGCAGGTCACTCGAGCGATTTGAGAGTCACTAGCAGATCGATCAAACATCACCGGAGGTCCTTACGAGAGAGTCAAGCGCTACGAGGGTTACGAGGAGGTCGGTCAAGCGGTTTGAGGGTCACTAGGTGGTCGGTCCAGCAGTTTGAGGGTCGCTAAGAGGTCGGCCACGCAGTTTGAAGGTCACGTGGAGGTCGGTCAAGCAGTTTGAGGGTTACTAGCAAATCGGTGAAGCAGTTTGCGGGTCATTCGCAGATTGATCAAGGCCACCAGAGGTCCTTGGGAGAGAGTTATATGCCATGTGGGCCACTAGTAGATAGGTCAAGCAGTTTGAGGGTCACTTGGAGGTCGGTCAAGCCGTTTGAAGGTCATTAGCAAATCGGTCAATCAGTTTGAGCACCACTCGGAGGTCGGTCAAGCAGTTTGCGGGTCATGCGGAAGTCGGTCAAGCAGTTTGAGAATCACTAGCAAATTGGTCAAGCAGTTTGAGGGTCACTAAGAGGTCGGCCAAGTAGTTTGAGGGTCACGCGGAGGTCGGTCAAGCAGTGTGAGGGTCACGTGGAGGTCGGCCAAGCAGTTTGAAGGTCACTAGCAAATGGGTCAAGCAGTTTGAGCGTCACTCGGAGATCAGTCAAGCAGTTTAAGGGTCACGAGCACATTGATCAAGCAGTTTGAGGGTGGCTAGGAGGTCGGTTCAACAGGTTGAGGGTCACTCAGATCGGTCAAACAGTTTGAACTTCAATAGCTGATCGGTCAAGCAGTGCAAAGGTCATGCGGAGGTCGGTGAAGCAGTTTGACGGTCATGCGCAGATTGATCAAAAATCACCCGAGGTCCTTGGGGGAGAGTTATATGCGACGCGGGTCACTAGCAGATCGGTCAAGCAGTTTGAGGGTCACTAGCAGATTTTATCCAGCAGTTTAAGGGTCACTAGCAGGTCGGCCAAGCAGTTTGAGGGTTACTAGCAGTTTGATCAAACTTCACCAGAGGTCATTGGGAGAGAGTTATGACCCTCGAGTCACTAGGTCGGTCAAGACGTTTGAGCATAACTACGAGGTCAGACCTCCTACTCACCCTCAAGCGGAAGGAACGACCTACGCGTCACCCTCGAACTGCGTGGCCGACCTCCTAGTGACCCTCAAACTGCTTCACCGACCTTCCAGTGACCCTCAAACTGCTTGACCATTTTGCTAGTCACCCTCAAACTGCTTGGTCGACCATCTAGTCACCCTCGTGGCCCATAACTCTCTCTCAAGGACCTCTGGTGACGCTTGACCGATCTGCTAGTGACCCTCAAACTGCTTGGTCGAACTCCCAGTGACCCTCAGACAGTTTGACCAATCTCCGCCTCATCCTTGAGCTGCTTGACCGACGATCCAATGACCCTCTTAGCGCTAAACTCTCTTCTGAAGACCTCTGGTGACGACCGATCTGCTAGTGACTCTCAAGCGGCTTGGCTGACCTCCTAGAGACCCTCAAACGGTTTGATCGTTCTGCTAGTGACCCTCAAACTGCTTGACCGATCTGCTAGAGACCCTCAAACTGCTTCACCGATCTGCTAGTGACCCTCAAACTGCTTGACCGATCTGCTCATGACCCTCAAACTGCTCGGCCGACCTCCTAGTAACCCTCAATCTGCTAGTGCATCCTCAAACTGCTTGACAAACCTCCTAGTGACGCTCAAACTGCGTGGCCGCCGCCCCACTCATGACCCTCAAACTGCTTGGCAAATCCACTAGTGACCGTTAAACTGTCGACTGTTTGGCCGACGTCCTAGTGATCCTCGAACTGGTTGACCAACCTCCGCGTCGCCATCAAACTGCTTGACCCATCTGCTAGTGACCCCCAAACGGCTTCACCGACCTCTTAGTGACCCTCAAACTGCTTCACCGTCATCCGAGTGACCCTCAAACTGCTTCACCGATCTGCTAATGATCCTCAAACGGGTTCACCGACCTCTGCGGGACCTACAATCAGCTTGATCGATCTGCTACTGACCCTCAAACTGCTCGACCGACTTCCGAATGACCCTCAAACTGCTTGACCAATCTACTAGTGACCCTCAAACTGTTAGGCCGACGTCTTAGTGACCCGCGCACTGCTTGATCGATCGGCTCGTGACCCTCAAACTGCTTCACCAATCTACTAGTGACCTTCGAACTGTTTGACCAACCCCCGCATAACCCTCAAACTGCTTGAACGATCTGCCAGTGATCCTTGAACTACTTGACCGCTCGGCTCATGACCCTCAAACTGCTTGACCAACCTCCGGGTCACCGTCAGACTGCCTGGCCGACCTCCTAGTGACACTCTAACTGCTTCAGCGACCCCCGAGTGACCATCAAACTGCTTGATATATCTGCCAATGACCCTCGAACTGCTTGATCAAACTTCGCGTCACCGTTAAACTGCTTGGCCGACCTTCTAGTGACCCTCAAACTGTTTCACCGACTTCCGCGTCACCCTCAAACTGCGTGGCTGACCTCCTAGTGACCCTCAAACTGCTTCACCGACATCCGAGTGACCCACAAACTGCGTGACCAATCACCTAGTACCTCAAACAGCTTGACCGATCTGCCAGTGACCCTCAAACTGCTTGACCAACCACCTAGTGACACTCAAACTGCTTGGCCGACCTCCTAGAGACCCTCAATCTGCTAGTGACCCTCCAACTGCTTGACCGGCCTCCTAGTGACGTTCAAACTGCTTGACCGGTCTCCTCGTGACCCTCAAACTGCTCGATCGACTTCCGAGTGACCCTCAAACTCTTGACCAATCTATTAGTGACTCTCCAACTGTTTGGCCGACGTTCTAGTGACCCTCGAACTGATTGACCAACCTCCGCGTCACCCTCAAAGTGTTTGACCGATCTGCTAGTGACCCTCAAACTGCTTGGTCGACCTCCTAGTGATCCCCAAACTGCTTCAGCGACCTCCGAGTGACCCTCAAACTGCTTGAACACACTGCTAGTCAACCTCAAGCTGCTTGACCGACCACCTAGTCACTTTCTTGACGCTAAACTCTCTTCCCAGGACCTCTGGTGACACTTGACCGATCTGCTAGTCACTCTCAAACTGCTTGGCTGACCTCCTAGAGACCCTCAAACTGCTTGACATATCCGCGAGTGCCCCTCAAACTACTTCACCGACCTCTGCGTGCCCTACAAACTGCTTGACCAATCTGCTACTGACCCTCAAATTGCTTGACCAATCTACTAGTGACCCTCAAACTGTTACGCCGACGTCTTAGTGACCTTCGAACTGCTTGACCGTTCTGCTCGTAACCCTCAAAGTGCTTGGCCGACCTCCTAATGACTCTCGAACTGCTTCAGCGACCTCTAGTGACCCTCAAACTGTTTGACCACTCTGCTAGTCACCCTCAAGCTGCTTGACCGACCACCTAGTGACCCTCTTGGCGATAAACTCTCTTCCAAGGACCTCTGGTGACACTTGACCGATCTGCTAGTGACTCTCAAACTGCTTGGCTGACCTCCTGGAGGCCCTCAAACTGCTCGACCGGTCTGCTAGTGACCCTTAAACTGTTTGGCCAACCACCTAGTCCCCCTCAAATCGCATGACTGACCTCCTCGGAACCTTCATGGCGCTTGACTCTCTCCCAAGGAAATCTGGTGACGTTTGATCGATCTGCTAGTGACTCTCAAATTGCTTGAGCGACCTCCTTGACGCTTGACTCTCCTCGTACCTCTTGGTAGCTCATCCTTGGTACCTCGTAGCTCTTGGTTCCTCATCCATTCAATGATTAATTCTTTATAATCGTTTGTATTGCAACAGAACTGAATTTGCAATTTCAAAATTTGTATTTTTTTATTCCCTTTGCGATAATGAAGCAGGGCGCGGTGGAGTTTGAGTTTTTTAAAATCGTTCATGTTGAAACACTCTTTCTGGGCGTTTCACGAGATTCTCTATGGGTTAGTATACTCGCCCAGAGACCGTATTTTTCGAAAATTTCCCCATAGATATTTCCCTTTACGAGGATGATGGCTGGGGTGATTTTTTCAAATTCGCTCATTTTGAAACGCTTTTTTCTAGGCATTTCACGAGATTCTCTATCGATTAGTATACTCGCCCAGAGACCGGATTTTTTGAAAATTTCCGCTTATATTTCCCCCTTGGGAAGTTGAAGGGGGTCGGGGGGGAGGGGTACATTTTGCAAAATCGATGATTTTGAAACATTTTTTCTGCGCGTTTCGCGCGACTCTCTATTGATCAGTATACTCGCCCGGAGACCGATCTTTTTCAAAATTTCCCCTTAGATGTCCTCCTTTGGGACGTTGAAGGGGAGGCGAGGTGAGCTTTTCAAAATCGATCCTTTTGAAACTTTTGCTGGGCGTTTCACGAGATTTCCTATCGATTAGTATACTCCCTCCCAGACGAAATATCCGACCCCCTCCCCTTTTGGCAACTCGGATTGAGACGGGTGGGGGCGAGTTTTGAACGATGGCTGATTGGCGAACATATTTTCTAACCGTTTCGCGCGATTCTCCTCATTCTCAACATTTTTTTTTTTGAATTTTTAACCAGCAGTAGTCATAGAGAAGGTTAACATGCTTTCTCTGATATGTCATTATTAAATAAACCATCAATTGATTATTTCATTAGTTCTCTATAACGTATATACTAAGAAATAATTTGGATTTAGAAGAAAACTTTTATACAAAAATCATTCTCCGTTCTCCGAATCAATGATAAAATTAATTGAAAAAGAATTTATATTTTCATGCTTCTCGCAAATGATGTTAGACAAAATGAAGAATACGAATGGAATATTGATAACGGCTTCATTGGCTTAAATTCATATCTTCCGATAAGCATATATAAAACGACACAAGACGCGGTAGCGTATTGCTAACTGTGGGGTCCGGTGTAATTCCCTGCAGAATACAATTTTTTTTTCAACTTTCTTGACTTTTGTTTCATTTGCCAGAATACCACGTGATCTAAATAGGGGAGAAAAAGATAATGTTGTGGGAATCATGCGGCTCACGAGACATGACACAAATTTTGTTTAAGCGTCACAAAGAAGGGAACATACATTTTTTGAGAGATTACCAGAGCCAGGAGGAAGGAAATCGTTGTTTTGTGGATCACGAGAAATGGAAATTATTATTTTCCGGTGATTATGAGGCCCTTCGGGGAGAAATTTATAGCTTTTTGAGGGAACACAAGTACCACTAGGCGCACTTATTTTTTTTAGGGTTCATGAGGTTCATCGCGGCCGCAATCTTTTTTTAAACGATCACAAGAGCCAGGACTAGAAAAAAATCAATTTTTCTCAGCTCACCAGACACGGACATGATTTTTCTTAGTGAATCCCGAGACACCCCTTGGCGGAAATTATTTGGCGCAAAGCCTAAATTACACAGGCCCTTGCTACGAGTTTTAAAAAAAGCACCGCAGTTTACTTGTATTCGAAAAGAGAAAATGAAAATTATAATAGATAAAAGTTAATAATATAATTTGTCTCTCCTAATCTTTTTGGGTATTGGATTAAGAAGAGTTTTGTACCAAGTAGTAATGGTACAACGTATTATTATCAAATAAGATTCGTAATTTTAGAAGATTATGTCTAATATTGATCAATATACTGTAAGGGTATTTTCCCGGGTTGTTCATCCAGGAGAAATATCCCTACGGAGGATACCTGCCTCTAGCACTCTTTAGTTAGGCGCCAGCCAAACCTTTTCGGAAGGTTCGACAAAACCGGCCTCTGGGGATCTCCTCATCTACCCAGAGGACTTGCAGGCCGGACAACTGGGTGTCCGGCCAGCCTGAGTGTGACGTGGTAGAGTGGGCGAGGTCCACCAGGAGTCTTCGTCGCAAGTCACGTGACTTCCGTACTACGCACTAGCCATTATCCCAGACTGTGAACTACACCTTTCAGCGTGATCTTCGTGGGGAATTACTTCCCTAACATCTCCCACGAACTTCTCAGTTTGTCGGAAAGTCCTCTCCTCTAGAGTATTTGCCACTCTGGAGGAGTCCAGGTTCACGGCGAATCAGCCGGGACCCCTCAGAGCCTGAGACGCCGAGGTGCTGATTTGCCCGGAAGTGGACCTACGTTCACCACTCCGCGATCACTCACACACTCGGCCACGGGTGACCGCTATGGTCATCGCACGTCGCGAGCGCCGGAAAAACTCGAGGAGGCACAAAAGTGTGATCGGATCGACAGGAGGGATATCTCGCTATTCTCTCCAGATCCACGGATGCACAGGACACGAATCGAGTCTCCGAGGCTCGACAAACGTTGAGAACTCGAGGTCGTCACCTCGAGCTCCACGATAAACGCGTTTGCGCCTATGTGAGGAATGCGGTGCATCCCCCTAGACTCGCCCCGGTGGTTATTCACGACTTGACGGGGAGTTTTACTCCCCCGATCGAGGCTATTGCAGCCGGGTTTCGATCCAGCCGAAAAGGTCTTTGCAAACCTCTCGCTGTGAGCTCTCGGGCTCAACTGCCACGAAATCTCCTTCGGGCCTTGCCTCCTAGTACAGTTATCTCGGCGGCCATGAGTCATTCCGTTACCTCATAACCACCAACCAAACCAACGGGATCCCGGAGGGGCCAGTCCTCTCACCTGGCTACGTTGGTCCCTAGACTACCTCGCCGTGGCCTACAGAGTCACTCAGATGAACAGACAGTACGTCGGCCCCTTTTCCCCTAACACATGCTGAGCGAGCTCTGTATTAGCGACAGTCTACTACCGGCCTCCAGACGATAGAGGAGCGCGTGTTCCACC
>JAPYZM010004107.1:0-11273 GCA_030522845.1 Psyttalia concolor
CTCACTGCGCGCCTAAAGGCAGTTGGCGAGGAGAGCGCTTCGGGTGAGCTCGATCGCGGCCGATAAAGGCCGAAGAGCTGAACGGAGGTGGGCCGGTGGTTTGGGGAAACGCGGAAATCTGTTCGCAATGGTTGTATACATAATGTAAATAATATATAAATATAATTAGTTCCAAATATAAGACTTAAGCACTATCAAATATCGTTTCATCGAATGCGCGCCAGCCGAGAGAGTTTCTCTCATCGCGCGCGTAGGCATTGCTGGCAAGTTGGCGCGACCAGTGACGGGTTAAAAGACCATCGATAAACATTAAATAATTTGTAGAAGAGCAGACGCAAAAAAATACGAAAAGAGCAAATTCGATAGAGGATTGCACTGAATTTTGTAGAAAAATTCGTATTTTTCAAGATGACTTCGAGTTCGAGGGGTTTCGAGACATCATTTTTCAAATTTAAATGTCGACCGCCACAATGACACTGCTGAATACTTTTTTTCTTCTATGTGCATAAAAAATTGAATAATATTTCACTTAAGAAAAGCAAACTTTTTCCAGTGAATTTTTTGTATCAGCGGAAATAATAAACAATTTTTTTCTTCCTCAATGCAATTCAATTGAACATGATCTTTAAAAAAATCTACAAAAAACCTTTCAAGTACAAAACTATACCTTCTCACTACCAAAAGAAGGAATCCAAGCGGCATAACGATGTTGTAATAACTTCCATGGGAACTTGAATACTCTGCAATGGTCCATCGGCTCCATTACGCGCCCATAAACTCCACCACCGCTCAACCTCATTGCCTCCATCCTCATGTTACTTTTTACGACAAATGAACGATTATAAGGACCTCAACCCTGCTCTCTCCCCCTCGGCTCACCCATCCACTCCACCATATCGGGTTTTCATTATTTTACAGTCGGTCGTACCCACTAACTTTATTTCAAGACCTCCGAATAACCATTCGAGTGAATATCTCTCGTGCATCCGCTATTCCTTAACAACCGATCCTTTTCCAGTTGAGTCGATGAGCCCTTTCGCCTACTCCATCATAACCCACTTGAACTTTTTTTTTCCACCCATTGTTAATGGGAAACCTCTCAGCTAGCCCAGGAAATCTAATTTTACTGACCACTAAAACGCGGAGATCACCTTCTTTGGTAGTTACCTCGGATAAATTTGCATCCGGTTAATTTTCGACGTACCTACGATTCTGACAAGGCCAAGCGGCTCGTTAAAGCTACCTCTCGTTTCTCGATTGCAAAAAAAATATTGAAAAAAATCCTCGAAAAATAAAGGAATGAAAACTAAAATAAAGAGCAATCGTTAAACTGAATAGTATGATCGAAATAGTGGTAGTGCCTCTCTCTCTCTCTCTCTCTCTCTCTCTCTCTCATGGCAATTAAGGTGTAACGTTTCAAGTTACTTGATCGTAAACAACGCGGCCAAAGTAGCGGAACGCGCTGCCACTGTGAGCATTAGAGTTGCTATGAGCAAAGTTATCCACAGGGGCCCACACGAGTGAGTGAGGCCACCGCCCGTCAATTGTTACCAATTGTTACCAATCAGAGTAATACATGTCATTACACAACAGAGAGAGAGAGAGAGAGAGAACAAAAAAAAAACACCAAGCGAAGGTGGTTACAGTCCAATGGTGGATCTACACATTATAACCAACGAAAATACGATTATAAACTCCATCATACACTAATTGCTAGGTAAAACTGAAATGTGTTTGACATTGTGCATGGCCACCAGAGACTTTTTATTTTGTTACTTTTTCAATCGCGACCAGTAATCACTGGATATTCCATCGATAAAGGGAGTCCCTCCGATGAGCATTTCACCTGATTGATATTCACGGGAGGATGTGAATCGAAAGGACACTAATTATTTTCAATAAAGATTAAGTACTTGATGAGGCGTAATTACACGCCTTATGTACGAATCATCGAATTACACTGAACGTCTAGTGACTATCGTTCAGGTTAAATGTCTTACGACAAGTGCAAAAGAGGGGGAAAAAAAATTTGGCAGACGTACAGGTGGCAAATGTTGAAAAATTATCCTCATTTTTATGCAGCCTTATCGACTCTCAAATTACCCTCAGTCTCTTGCGCGAGATAGCCTCTCCTCCTCCCCCCTCCAACCGTCTCCATTACCATATACCATGGAGTCTCGAGTGGAGAGAAAAAATAAAAAAGTAAAAATAAAGACTTGAGAAAACCAGAATGTCTACTTGTAAAACGGGTGCTTTCGCGCGACTCGGGGATGGTGCAGCGGTGGAAAAAAAAAAAACAAAAAAACTCAAGACGCGATGCGTTTTATACTTCGTGCATCGCGTGGCTCGCATACGAGCCGGAGCAAAAGCAACCCGCGGGGCAAATGCGGTGGTGGCCACGCCCCCTTAGACAGCCGCCAGCCAACAATTAAGATTTGATCGGCAAAAATGGTCGAGGCAAAATGGCGCTGAGACCCCAACAACTGCATACGTAATGCGTGGAACGGGTTGGTGAATCCCCATTCGGGAGAAGGGGGGAGGGGGGGAGGGGGGGACGACTCCGAGGATAACCAAAATGAATAATCCATGTGGAGATCCTTGGTCTTCGTATTTAGATTTTTTTTTTTCTTTCTTTTACATTTTTCTCTTTGAATTTTTTATCGTCTCCCTCGTGCACTCGAATTTTCTTACATTTTTGCAATTGTAATGAGAATTATTTATTATCTCCGAACTAGCCAATGCGCCCTGCCGCCCACGAGGACTCGACTTTTTGCAATGCAATGCAAACAGAGCGGAAAATCCCTTGATAGTAAGCCCTTCATAAATCACTTTTATCATGCAATAGTTTTTGGTCTTTTTATTACGATGTTGTTTCACCAGTCGACACGAATCTTCGTGCAATTGTAATTCACTGCGAGTTGAATTACATCGTAGATACATGGCGCCAAGGACTTTTTTTTTTTTTATCTTCCTTGTGAGAGATTGGTCGCTGTGTGCGCTTTTGGATGAATTAAAATTGCAGAGGATACAGGGATTATTGGAGGGTTGTTGGAGGATAGTGCAGAGGTACTAATCACGACTGCTGAGAATAGCTACCGATGTTACCCCCTCTGCGCTTGGGCCCTCTCTCATCACACTAATATACCCCTAATCATGGCTCAGTGGTTGCTACCACCCTCTCTCGTGCTGCAGTCGTATTCTCCGCTGTTTCTTTTTTTTCGATAAGTTCGAGATCGACTGGAAGGAGGATGAATAAAAAATCAAGAAGCACCCATGGAGTCGTGATTTTTTTTTTCTCTTCTGATCTGCGGAAAGTTTAGCATACCAACGGAGAGCACTCGAAAATAATAAAAAAAAAAATGGACGAACGGAAGAATCGTTAAGGTGATCGTTAAGTTTATGGTGGAGCGTGAGATGCGGATGGGCAATTAGATGCTCACTGAGCATCAGTTGATCTTATGCATTGAGAGACTTGGGAAGGTGCATTCAACGACTTTGAAAAATCCCCTGATTGGAAATAGGGCATGAACTGAAAAGGTGAAAAACAATAAGGCAGTCGTTCCAGAAACAATAATTCTCACTATCGATTGATTGTTATTATCATTTCAGAGAACAGAGGCAGGGGAGATGATTCGTCCATTGTACTCCAGCAATTCGAGTTCATTGAGGGGAGACAGGTCGAATTGGTGAGAATCGGCAGTCGGTGTTCTTTTAGGCCTCGAGGTAAGTGACATTTTAAAGACCAGGATTATCGGCTTCTACCGGGAAAAATGCTTTGTAGGCAATGTTCCAAAGAGACGATGAAGAATAATCCGACAGAAGTAATTGATCATCGCAATTTGAGATATCTTGTGCCTCCCGATGTCGGATGAAAATCCACTGAAGACCAACGGCATCCACTTATCATTAAGCCGCATCTTCGAACCTCCGGAGAAGTAAAGGAGAGTACAGTTGAGGGTAATTGTTTCCTCTGGTTTATAGTTTTATTCCGACTCAAAGTGCACGATGATATCTCGGCTCGTTTTATATTCCCCCAAGGGGGCAATATCGTGCTTCACCATTTCACAGTTCTTTTCCTTCCTCACTTCTCTTTCACAAATGATTATTTCACCTGTGAGGAGTAGAGGCTAATCAACATTTGATAAAGAGAGGAGCAAAAAAAGCCCGGGAAAGACAGGTAGCCATTTTAACGGTGAATTGGTTTCAAGTTAAAGATTGCATCCAGGGTTCGAATTATCAAGCGTCTAGGCCCACTCCATGATATGGAAATACTTGGCTCAGTAATAACAGTTCATCCGGTGAACGTTATAAGGTCGCAAGAAAGAGTATTTTTCGCGGAAATTCCCCCTGAATTTTTTTCCCCCCCCCCCCCCTTTTCAAGATAGCATAGGCTGGTGCGTCTTCCTTTCCCTGCAGTTGGAAATTAAGAGTTCCTGCAGGGCGGAATCCACTGGACACGCGGGCCTATCGTTTAAGCCGGATCTCCATGCGAGATTGGTGCCCTCCGGTGGGTTAGTATGTGGTTCGCTTCGTGAAAAAGGCGGACCTCTTATAAAACCCAAAGGCTCCATTACAAACCGCTACAAAGTTTGCTCCAGCGTTATGTGATAAAAATATCCTCGGCAAAATGGCGGTGGTTTTAATCTGCCATAAAACAACCCAGGAATCATCGGCATGAGCGAATGGGTAGTTTTACCTACTCCAAGGACGTGGATTGAAATTTATTCTTTCACTTACTGCAGCGATGCCGCAGCAGCTCCAGAAAAGCAAGACAAGTCGCAAGAGAAAAAAGAAATGAACTGAAAACATTATTAATGACAAAACTTCTCAAAAATTCTTTTATCAGTAGTCGGAAACCATGAGGGAAATTAATCGTTTAATTTTGGAGGTCGAACGTTGGATCTCGTCGTTTTTACTTCCTTCATGACTTGTTTTTTCACTCAACAAAATAATATTTAACAGTTATTTTGTTAGAAAAACAATTGCAGAACTCGAGGTAAATTATCGAGAGCTAAAGGGAATTCATCAGTTATAATACCCGGGAGGTAATTTGAGGGAAATATCTGATTCATTTTCAAGCACGAGATGGAGATTATTGCCCAACGGCTGTTGAAAATTAAATACTGAACTCTGATTGGTTCAGTAAAAAATAATTATTAATTATTTTAATAATAATTAATCTCACAGAATACAAGAAAAATTATCGAAATACTGGTCAACGTGGCGACAAGACGTAAAGAACATTCCAAAATGCCGAGACAAAATAAACAATACATATTTTTGACCTTCTTTTGTGCCATCACGACTTAGAAATGCAATGAAATTCATGGAAACGAGAATAGTGGACGTAGAACGGGACTTCATTGAATTCCATTGACTAATTTGATCCCGCAGCAGCCGAAAAGTAGTGTGGCACACACTTCTGACCCTGAGGGGTGTGTCGAGGGCGTGTGGGGTGGCACAGCTGCCCTCGTGGTCTGCACGCGTCCATCATATGACCTTCGTTTATAGGAAAAAACACACACATACATCAAGGGAAAAAAAAACATTTTCACCATGACATTTGCGGAGTGGACAACCTCCACCGGAAGCATCCGCGAAACCAGAGCTCCTTTTTCATTCTTCCTGTCACTCGATTCTTCCCGCTCCACCCCTTCAGCCTCCCTCCCAGTCTCTCTCTACTACTCCAACAAGAACACACATTTCTCGCCTTAAAACTCCACTATTATGACGATGAAATTAGAAATGAGAAATAATAGAAATTTTCATCCCATTCAATTTTCAATGGACTTTCAAGCGATTTTGTTACTAAAAATTCTTAATTTCGTCAAAAAAACCCGTGAGAACTGAAAAGTTCAAGTGCATTAGCCCCTGGCGGGTATTATATCGATAATTTTGGGCAATATTACGGCCGCCAAGCAATAAATAAACTGATCATTAACCTCAAATATCGACCTTGTTCTACTTTAAATATAATTAATGCCACAAAAAAGATCTATTAAAGAATCGTTTCACATAAATAAACATGAAACTGTAAATTATAAAGTTGAACTAAAACAATTGTTGTCACTCAGTCCGTAAAGCACTACTTCACGGCCGCTTGGCGGCCGTGAAACACCACCCACAGACGTCGTGACAAAAAATATTGTTTGACACACGGCTGTGAAGAACTTTTCTGCCTCATATGATTACAGAACTCGCCTTTGGCACGTCCTGTAACCTCATATTCGCCAGAAAAGTTCTTGACGGCCTAGTGTCAAAATGTACTATTATACAGCAAAGGAAGTCTTTCGGTGTCAACTTTATAATTTACAGTTTCATGTTTATTTATGTGAAACGATTTATTGATATTTGATAGCCACCTGTATTTGTTACTTTTGCACTTAACGAAATTGAATTTTTCGTCTAGCGCAATTAGTCGTTGAGACTTGAACTTTTGTCGTTTAGGTTAGTTATAGAATATGACAGGTGTTGTGCTTACTCATATGTATTAGTGCAGCCCAACGTATTTATTAGAACAAGCATTTTGTGATAGTTTTTATTTATTGTACTGTTTTTCTTTTAATTTTTATCAGTTGACATTTTATTGTTATTTGTTCGTCAAGTCATATTTGTTTGATTTATTTCGAGAAAACAAGGGGTTTCGCTTAATCAAATTTAATTATTGGTAAATATTTCGCAATGTGTTTGACTTGGTTAGAACTGTTGATGTTTCATTCCAATAATTACTTATAGTGTTTCAATTGTTCTTTTCGGCCGTGAAGAGGACATCAATTTTTGTTGAAACGTAGGCTATAATTAAAGCAACTTAAATGGAATTTTTTCTTTCTTAATTTATCCTAACCTTTTTGGCGTAGCATTAATTCTATTCAAATAAATAAACTGTTTTCTTCCAGAATTTGAATACTAAAGAATTAAAAAAAAACATTGGAAAGCAGGGACGTTCACTACTTCAATTCTATGTCGCCGTTCTAAAAATAAATGGTAAACTATCATCACTTGAAAGTAATTAAAAGAGAAAAAATTGTCCTTGAAATGATATTTTTTTCCAACAGTGTACGATGCTGTCGTTTATTATTCAGGCGTCAAAAAAGGTCTACTGGATTAACGGTGGGTGTAGCAGCTACTGAGTTGACACTCATGGTGCAAGGGTGTGCTGGTACCTCCTCCACACGAGCTCCCCCTCCGCCCCCCTCCCCATTTCTTTCAGGGGCCATGCGTCATTTGACTCATTGTGCTGTTGACTGTCACGTGCTGTTATGAATGGACATTTGTCACGAGCAGATTGTCAATGAACGCAAGGTCGGCAGAGTCTTCAATCGGTTCTTAAAAAACAGGCCATTAATTATCAGGGGGAACGAGAAATCTGTCCTACCATTTGCATTTGAAAGTTACACATTTGGCAGATGATATCGTGCGATCTGTTTTTATGGGCAATTACGGAGAATTGTGCAAAAAAAATGGATAATTACTGGAATTATGAACAGCGATACAATGGTATCTGATCTTATCCCGGGCTGATAATCACCTAGACACCTTAGAAACACGTGCGATTTAGTGTCCATCGACAGATGTTGCTGACAGAAAAGCATTTCTAATAATATGGATTCCGTTGGCCTTCAGTGAATTCGGTGGGCGGAGAATGTGCTCAGGAATTGTACATTTTTTTCGGTTTTAATGGTCTAATAAATCAGGGAAATAATTAAGTATGATAGAAAAATTTATTTATCGATTTTTTAAATGGGATTTTTGGCACGTGTGGGGGATCATGATCGATAATGATCGAAGAACTGCGGTAAGGTTACACGGATTTCCTGCAAGATCTTTTTGACAATTCTCCTGCACCCACGCCCATCCATCTTTCAACGGTTTCGGGAGTCTTTACAATATTATTGTATCGTTTCCTGTTCCCCTTCGATGTTAACTAGCAACTCGTATTACCGGCTAGTTGAAGAAAAGAGGCAGGGTAGAATCGGTGACAATGACACCGAGAGTAGGCGTAGTCGATCGGAAGTGGAATTGCAACAAAAGTGATCTTTTGGTATTGGAATCTAGTCTAGAGAAGTTTTTCAATGAAAGTAAATAAAAATTTGTGATTTTGAAAAAGGATAGATTTCTCTTTGAAGTATTGCGAATGGAATTGGGGCAGGTCCCTGAGGTGAAACTTTGGTCAAACTTTTTGGATAGAAAAGTGGGATTTTAATGGAAGGAAGAGGAAGAATGTGGAGAGTGGACAATTGAATGAGATGATATACGAAAATTGCAAGAACTCGTGCCGTCTTTTTTCTCTCTCTCTCTCTCAATTCCATTGTTAAAACCACATCCACCCACTGAAGTAATGGACTCTTATCGATAAATCACTTCCAGAAATGTTGTTCTCGGGAAATTTATGGCAAATGATAGCTGGACGAGACTCCCACCTTTCGTGATATCTTGAGAAAAATCATAAATACAACTCAACTGTGAGTTGCATTGAAGAAAACTTTGGGAAGTGGAGATCTCGAGCCTCGGATATGTTCAGTGGGAGTAGTTTTCGCTGAGGTTATCCAAGAGGTTCGTATATAACCGCGCAAAACTGTCGTAAATCACAGCGGTGAAACGTAAAACGTCGCCCTTTTGCGATAATATTTTCTTAACACCTCGTCAAGAGGTGGAACGATGGAGTGGCTTTTGGTTATGAGAGATTGGCGAGACGGGTGAATTTACAGTGTGGCAATTCTTTGACCTTCGTTAAGAGGCTGGTGGTAATGAGAGAAGTAAATCTCATTTCTCTTATGTCTTCACTCGGCGAGAAGCTCTCTTATTTAGATATCATTTTTGGGTAATCATATATGGGTGATTCCATGGGAATAGCGATTTTTTACGCCAATATTCTTTCAAATATCAAGATGGCAGTCAATTTTTTTTTAACGTATTTTCGTTATATTGTGGGTATTAGAAAGATCTCCTGACTTCCATGGCGCTACAACTTTAGTGTTGATTTCAATGTTAATTTCAATGCTCAAATGAGAAATAAGCCACGTTTGTGACATTTCGTGTTTAACTTAATTTCATTCGATAGCGGTTTAATTATTATCGATTTCCAATGAGAATAAAGTTTGAATCAACGGGTTCTATATAAATGTCAATTTTCGAATGAAAATTATGTATGAGACCCGAGAAATATGAAAACACGTTTGTGACATGAAAAAGTGTGACAGACCTTTTTTCGAAGTCATTAAGACAAATCTACTCCAAATAAAGTATTCACCGGCACTGATGAGTCTAAGCATTGTACTAAACATCTTTTTAGTAAAATATACAACAGTAGTCATGTAATAACGACATAAAATGGCGCTGAAGGTGATTATTCATTTTTTCGTCAAACTCGTGGACAAAGTTTAACACTTTATAGCGGGCTTGTTATACACAATTCATAATTAATTTTTGTAGGAAAATGTTAGATTTTCAATCGCCTTTCATACCCCAAAGAGACAATTCCTTTTTATTATCGATTTATGATCGAAAATATCGATTGAATGGTCAATTTCAACAAAATGACAGACGACGTTTGTGACATTTTTTTTTTGACTGTTTACAATGAATTTATACAATCGAATGGTTGAAATTTCTGCTGCACTTATGTGACTGAATGTGGCGAATATGATATAGCGATAATTTTTCCAAGAATTAATGAATGAAATCATTTTTTTTTTGGTAATAAACCTCGTTGACACGAATATCGCTGTTTACGTGGAATCACCCACATAGGATATAGGCATTATCAATCTAGCCGACTGTAATGGTTGGGGTGGGGACGTGTTGCCCCGGCCGACATCCAAGTGTGGCAGGGTTGAGCTGGTTTAGAACTTGGATGGATCACCGCTTAGAAAAACCTCGCTCGCACGAAAACTACGAGTGGTGGGCGAGGTATAGCTGCTTAGTGTCTTTATCCAATCGGTATGATAGATTAATATATCAGGGAACTCTACAGACGGCCGCTTGTGCGACTGGGGTTTTACATGGTTTCTCGCGCAGTTCTATTAGTTCGAATGGGGCACAGCTAAGACCGCCATGATACTGCAGATAATAATGTGAGGACTGCAAGGCGGAGAAGCAGGCTAGAGGTGAGGCTTCAAGTCGGAAACTACTGCAAGTGTATCGACACAATTTATAATAAATTTGACCTGCTGCATAATCATCATTTATATATGGGTGATTCCACGCAAACAGCGATATTTGGGTCAGCGAGGTTTATTGTTGAAAAAAATGAATTAATTGTTGAATTTTTAGCAAAATTATCACTATATCAGATTCGCCTCATCGAGTCACATAAGTTCAGCGCAAATTTCAACCATTTCATTGTATAAATTCATTGTAAACCGTTAAAGAATACGAAAAATGTCACAAACGTGGACTGTCAATTTGTTGAAAATGACCATTCAATCGATATTTTCTATCACAAACTGATAATAAAAACGAAATATCTCTTTGGGGTATGAAAGGCGATTGAAAATCTAACATTTTTCCACAAAAAATAATTATGAATTGTGTATCACAAGCTGACTACAAAGTGTTAAACTTTGTCCCCAAGTTTTATGAAACAATGTATAATCACCTCCATCGCCATTTTATGCCGTTATTAAATGACTACTGTTGCCTATTTTACTAAAAAGATGTGTAGTACAAGGCTTACACTCATCAGGGCCGTTGAATACTTTCTTTTGGAGCAGATTTGCCTTGATAACTTCGGAAAAAGGTCTATCACACTTTTTCATGTCACAAAACGTGTTTTGGTATTTCTCCGGTCTTGTGCATAATTTTCATTCGAAAATTCACATATATACAGAACCCGTTGGTTCAAACTTGATCCTCATTGGAAATCGATACTAATCAAACCGCTATCGAATGAGATTAAGTTAAATACGAAATGTCACAACCTCAAATGTCACAAACGTGGCAACCACGGATTAGTGCATCAAATCAGGCGCTACTAAGTGGAAAGAATATTTTCAATATTTTCACAAAAACCAAAGTAAACCCTGGTTTGCTGGTCGGAAACTGACTCGTAAAATGGTAGTGTGGGTAAACCGAGCCCGAGCCAATCATACTAGCATACCTGAGTCGATGGCTAGAATAGGTATTATCAACTCTCCAAAATGTAAGTGTGACCATCCCGTAGGAGATTTAGATCGTACACTGTGGCAGTGTCCGCTGTACAACGCAGAGCGAATGGTTATGACTAATCAATTGCGAGCAAAAGGCTGTTTTCCACCATATTTACTGCGATTCTT
>JAPYZM010004108.1:0-10300 GCA_030522845.1 Psyttalia concolor
GAGTGCAAATGCGGTACAGTGTAGGACCCACAGCCGCATGCATAGGGTGAGGATAGGGCCGATTAGCTTCCATATGGAGGGCAGAAAGAGGGCCGTAATAAAAAAAAAAAAAAAAAAAAAGTACACTGTGTTTACGCACCTATCTGGCACTCGAAAAAGAATTTGGAAGCAATTTCAATGAATTTGATGTTTAGTACCTGGAGAATGATTTGTCTAGAATGCGAAGGGAAAAAAAAGTGATAGAAACATAAGTTATCCTCGTTCTCCGTACCGAGCAGAGTCCCAGAGAACGTGGTCAAGATCCTCTGAGGGGAATCCACAACGATATTGTACAGATTCCAGATGGTAGTGAACGAGCTCCATACTTGACGAGCTTCATTAATCCAGACCATGATTTAGAAATTTGGTTAGGAATCTTCGAAGTAGTTTGCCTTTGGTTGGCCCTTCTAAACATTTCTCAATTGCTGAATATAAGAAATTTGTTTTGAATTATTCTCGAAAGTCGGAAAATGCAACAGTGAAAACAAAATTTGGAAAATAGTTAATTACTTCCGCTACAAGTCTATCCGCCTCCTCATTACTCTCAAATTCCGTATGGACCCATTGAGGTTTGAGAATATTGTAGTTATTTTATTTGTTATTTTTTTGTTGGAACAATATACAATTTCGTTTGATGTCTGACGAAAGTTTGTTGTCTTTCATACAAGGTGTTGGATTTGAACGTACGTCTTCTTGTTCTTCTTTTTTATGGCTCCAGTTACATTGGCTATATATATACGGCCGTTATTCCTCTGCGGGACGTTTCGGGAATTAAGAGGTGGATACGTTGGTAAGGTAGATATAGGGGCAGGTGTCGGATAGAGTAGAGGTGAATGTTTGGCGGGTGGATATGGTTAGGAAAAAGATACGTAGGTGAGATGAGCCAGCGGAAGCTATATCATGATGCCCGTGCGTTTGATGAAGTTATGGAGAATAAAAGAGATCTTTGTATCAGGAGAAGTGATCAGTTTGTTTATATTGAATTCGATAATGTTCAATTTCTAGAGGATTCGGACAAGGATGCCTCGCATTTCTTTAAAGTAAGGACAGGTCCAAAAGAAGTGCGAGAGAGTTTGTATCTGTTTACAATCACAGAGGGGGGAGGTAATAATGCCTATTCTGTCGAAATTTTCGTTTCGATTTGAAATGGTTGGATCTCATTCGACAAATTGATGTAATTTGGGGACGATCTATATCTAGGTCTTGGTACCAAGGTTTGTGCCAGCCTCTATAAGAGAGTTTAAAGTATTGCTGCCCTTTTGATTTTCCAGTTATCTAAGGGTTGTGGATGTAGCGTTTTTCGTCTTGTTGTTTACGTATTCTATTAAGTCAGAGGGAGGAAGCAAGATATTCTGAAGAAGGCCCGTTGAGATTGCCGCTCTGGCCCTCGCATCGACATCCTCGTTGCCCAGGATGCCTTTATGGGAGGGAATCCAAAAAAACAACATTACCTCGACACCTCGGTCGCTGAGTTTCAGCCAGCAACCGAGGATTTCGAAGATCAAGTGGGAATTGTTGTTATTGGGAGAAAAGTTAGATAGTGCTGAGAGGACGCTTAATGAATCTGTGAGGATATAAAATTTATTGTAATTGAGTTCAGGAATGGTGTGTAGAGCTGTAAGGATCGCCAGAGCTTCGGCTGTAAAGATGGAAGCAAGGGCGGAAAATTTGTGGAGTATTTCTGTTTGAGAGGAGGGTATAAATACAGCGTAGCCCACGTAAGATCCGTCAGAGATCTTTGAGCCGTCAGTGTATATTTGGGGGTACTCTTGGAGGCCTTCGTTTTTTATTAGTAGTTGTCGTTTCGTTTCTGGGGAAGGGCTGTTTTTAAGGATAGTTCCCATTCTGAGATTGATGGGGGGCTTTTGGTTGTGAAGATCGAAGGAATAGTTATAGGGGGTAGGAAAGGGGTTGTCGTGTATGTTTGATTTGTGATTTAGTAGTTGGCTGAAAGACCGGTAGGTGGGGAAATTGGTTTTGATGGAGTGTGGGTTGTTTCATTTTTTTTGTAGAATTTGTTGGAGAGAGTAGAGTTTGTCTATAAGAATGTGGTCAGAAAGAGAGAGGATTTTAGTTATACAGGGTGTCCGTAAACTGCGCACTTTCCTCTGGGGGGTGGATAGGGGATGAAATTTGGAGTCGAAAGATCCTTGGCGATTTTGCTGTCCGACGCACCCCCGCGGAGTTATTCAACTTTTTTTGTCGGTTAATTACAGCGGTGCTCCGCCCACCTGGGCGGGGGTTCTCAATTCAGTGGTTTTCGAGTTAGAAATATGGCGGTGGTAGAATTTTATGTCAGGGCGTAATTATGGGAACTCATGGGTCCAGGTAGGTGTTCAGTTCCAGGTGCAGGTTCCGGAACCGTTCCAGGTGACCATGCCGGTTTCAGGAGTGTTCGGCGTAATTATTTTAGTCCAGGAACGGTTCCGAATAGACGGCCAGTTCTGGCAACTGTTCTAAGAGGAGATACATGTTCCAGAACTGTTCCGAAAATAGCTTCAAGTCCAGGAACTGTTTCAAGTAAAGGGTGAGGTTCGGACATGGCTCCAGGTAGATCTCCATTTTTGGCAACAGTCTCGGGAGAGTTTTCGTTTTTGACAATTGTTCCAAAGGGCTATTCATGTTTGAGAACGGTTCCAATGTCCACGTCTCAGAACTGTTCCAAAGACATGTTCAAAAGGGATTACCTGCTCTCGTCATACTTCCTACACGCGAATTCCCTTTGGGAATCGTTCTCAGACGCAAACACCTTCTTGGAACCGTTCTAAAATAATGAATATCCCATCGGAACCGTTCTTAGACATGAACATGCCTTCGGAATCGTTCTCAGACATGAACATGTCTTTGGAACATTTCTCAGACAGGAGCATGCTCTTGGAACCGTTCTCAAATATGAATAGCCCTTTGGAACAATTGTCAAACACGAAAATTCTCCCGAAACCGTTCCCACAAATGGAGAGCTACCTGGAGCCATGTCCGAACCTCACCCTTTACGTGGAACAGTTCCTGCACTCGAAGGTATTTTCGGAACAGTTGTGGAACATGTATCTCCTCTTAGAACAGTTGCCGGAACTGGCCGTCTATTCGGAACCGTTCCTGGACTAAAATAACTACGCCGAACACTTGTGAAACCGGCATGGTCACCTGGAACGGTTCCGGAACCTGCACCTGGAACTGAACACCTACCTGAACCCATGAATCTACCCATAATGACGTCCTCACATAAAATTCAAACACCGCCATGTTTTTCACTCGAAAACCACTGAGTTGAGAACCCCCACCCAGGTGGGCGGAGCAACGCTGTGATTGACCGACAAAAATGTTGAACAACTCCGCGGGGGTGCGTCGAACAGCAAAATCGCCAAGGATCTTTCGACTCCAAATTTTATCCCCTATCCACCCCCCAGAGAAAAGTGCGCAGTTTAAGGACACCCTGTATATCTGCAGGATAATTGCGATATGCGTCGATTTAGGAGAGGTTCGCATGATTCAGCGAGGATTATATTAGTGGGGGTTGAATTTCGGAAGCCTAAAGCAAGGCGTAGGGCTTTGTATTGTAGTTTGTCTGATTTGCTGAATTCCGTGGAGCTAGTAGACCGGACAACGTGACTACTATATTCAAAAGTACTTCTCATAAGACCACGGCCGAAAATAGTCAGGGTCCTTGGATCTGCTCCAAATCAAGTGGATCTGAGGGATGCAATCATTGAGATTGTTTTATTGGCTTTGAGGAATAGGTTTTGAATGTGGATTTTAAAGTTAAGTTTATAATCTAGTTCAACGCCCAAAAAACGTGCTGATGTTTTAGCAGGGATTTCTTGGTTGCTAATGTTGATGTGGAAGTTACTGGGGGTAAAGTGTTTCATGGAGGAGATACCTAACTGAGATTTGTCGGGGAATATTTCTAGGTGTTTGGAATGAAGATGAGTAGAGACTCTAGAGACAGCTTCTTCAACTTTATTTAGACAGGTTTGCAGGTTTGATCCGCGAAGGAATATTGCTAATTCATCCGCAAAGGCCATGATTTCAGCTCCAAGATCAGTTAGATTCGGAAGATTGGCTAGGTAGATATTTAAGAGGATTGGGCTGCGAACCGAGCCTTGTACCGTATCCTTGTTCATGGAGAAGGGACCCTCTAGGTTTCCTTGGATGACGAAGTATAGTTGTCTGTATGCAAGAGGAAAGTAAATAAAGTTCGCTATTTTTTTAGGGATTCCGATTTCTGCTAGATCTTTGTAGAGGATATGGGGGTCCACGTTATCAAAAGCTCCCTTTATGTCTAAAAAGGTAGTGGGAGTAAATTGATTTTTGACGAAGCCTGTGAAGATTTCAGTGGTTAAAATGCCAAGGTTGTCGGCGTAAGAACGTGAGTTGCGAAAGCCGAATTAATAGTTTGGGAGGATTTTGTTTGCTTTTAACCACCAAGTGAGTCGATTTGAGATTATTTTTTCACAAAGTTTTAGGAGGCAAGAGTCTAATGCGATTGGTCTAAATTTGTTGGGGGAGTTTTTTGTAGGAGGAACACCAGGAAATGGCGCCATGAGTCGGGGAATTGATTTTTGGAGAGGAGTTCGTTGAAGATTTCGAGAATTTTTGTTTTATACGACTGAGGCAGTCTAGAGATATTATCCTAATCAATAGGCCAGGTGAGGATGCTTTTTTGGTGGCGGCGAGGGCATGAGTGAATTCGTTTAACGAGAACTCGTTTTGAAGGAAGGCATTATGTTGAAATATGACTTGGGGAGGTGGCGGAGGACTATAGTCTTTGGGCAGGTCTGGACAAAAGTTGGTGATGAAATCTTTGATTCTCGTGGCTGACTCAGTATCCTGAGGAGAGAGTAATTGGGATTATAGAAGTTTTTATTTTTGAAGTTTTTAATTTTTTACCAGACTTCACTTATAAGGGTTGATCGATGGAGAGAAGAACAAAAGTTAAATCAGCCTTTGATTTTCTGTTTTCTGAGAATTAACTTGGTGGCGGCTGTTTGTTTTTTTAAGGTTATGTAGGTAGAGTATCCGAGAAATTTGCGAAATGTAGAGGACGCTTTTCTTCTTAAGGCTACTGCTCTGGAGCATTCCTCGTTCCACCAGGATGCAGGGGGGGTCCTATTACGGTTTTATCCTCTGTTGTTGCTGTTACAGAGATTTTCAGGTGGGGGGGGGGGGGATTGATTGGGAGGGAAAGATGCATGAATAGCGGTCATTATTGTAGATATTATTTTTTCATATTTTTAGGGTGAGAACCAGTAGATTTCTAAATCTACCTCCGGTAGATTTAGTATATCATCAGAGTTCGTCTGTAGGTGTTCATAAAAGAGCGGCCATTCTATTTTGGATTTTTTAATTTTGCGACTAGAAGTTACAGGTTTAGATTTAGTATTGGTAATTATCTCGATTGGATAGTGATCACTACCCATGCGGTCAGGGAGAACTTGCCATGAGGATTGTATTGAGATATTGGATGAAATGAGGGTAACGTCAATCGCAGAAGGGAGTTCATTTGGACGGGTTAGTTTGGTAGTAGACCCATCATTCAAGGGGACAAATTCAGAGTCAGCAAGTGCCTCAAGCAGTTCGCCCCCCACAGGGCCCTCCCTGACACAGCCCCACATAAATGAATGACAGTTAAAGTCCCCCACCTATTAGTGTGGCATAAAGGCCAGGATTGTGGGTGAAGAGTTTGGACCATTCAGCTTTAGAAACGAAGACACTGGGTTTTTTGTAGAGGCTGTAGATGATAAAATCGCCCTTGGGTGTGGAGATTGATAAACCGTGGAGGGATAGGTTGGGGGATATGTCTGAAACATTGGGTATAATAAAGTATGAAATTGAATCTTTAATGGCGATAGCAACGCCACCACCGTATTGAGTGAGTTCATCGTTTCTTAGGAAATTGTAGTGGAAAATTTTGAAATGATGCTGGAGATGAAGCCAAGTTTTTGATAAGAGTATGATGTCATATTTGTTGAGAATGTTAAGTAGTTCTCCCACTTTGGGTCTGAGGCTTGGGAATTCCATTGCAGGATTTGAAGGGATGGCTTATATTTAGTGGGCGGGTCCATTATTTATAGGGGTGGAGAAATTGGGAGAGGTGATATGTTGTATTCGAGTGAGATCGATGAGGTTGCAAAGTTTGATGAGGTTGTATGTTCAGAGAGATAGAGAGAGAGTTTGCAGATGGACGGTAGTTAGATAAACCATCAAGTTGAGATAGTTGGGTGAATAAACCCAAGGAGTGGAGGATAGGGGATAGATTTTTGATTATAAGGTTAATGATGCTAGTGAGTTGGAGGACGATGTTGTTGATGTCCGCTAAGTTTGGGATACGAGGGGTTTGAAGGATTGGACGTGGCTTGAGGCGAGTTTGATTAGAGGATGGGAGATCGATCTGGGTGGAGTTTCTAATCAAGTTGTTGAGATTGACGTATTCTGTGTCATGTGGTGTTGGGGTGACATCTCTTCGACGAATATTTTTGGGAATCGGAGGTGGTTTGGGTTTGGTTTGTTTGAGGGTGTTTTGTTGGATCCTGCCTTCTCCAGTTTTGAATCCTGGGTAGAAGAGGCTAGACTCAGAATGTATGGAGTTGTGTTGGATAGTGTTGCTGCGGGTTTTGCGGGGACGGCGTCTGGTAACCTTGGTAAAAGAATCGTCGAGAAAGGTCGGTGGGGAGAGCCGTTGATTGAGAGTCGTTGGATGTGGGAGTGGAGAAAGGTCAGGTTGGCTGGAGTGAAGGGTAGGAAAGTCCACTTGGTTGTCAGAGAGGGGGGGGGGGGAGGTGCCACTGCTGATAATTGGCTGATGATGTTGCCATTCATAATGTGCCTAGCCTCAGCATAGAAGACTCCATTGGCAGCAGCATATTGGTGAAGGAGACGTTGTCTTTTGAGCTCTGGACAGTTGTTATCGGTGGAGGGGTGTTGCCCTTGGCAGTTTATACAAGTAGGGTTTTGTTTGGATGAGGGACATGGGGTAGACTCATCATGGGAGTTAGTGCCGCAGTGTGCACAGGTCTTTGGCCTCCTGGAGAATTTTTTGGTGTGGCCAAATCGGAGGCAATGAGAGTATCTTTTGACTGGTGAGGTGTATGGATGAACTTCAAAGCGAAGATTATAGAGAGTGACATCTCTCTGAAGAATTTGCTCTTCGAATTTGAGGAGGATACTAAGGGAAGGGAAGGAGAAACCTGCGTTGCTGTTGGCCAGACGAGTGTAACGTTGGCAGCGAGATACCTCGAGGACGTTTACACTGCAGCGGATGTATTCTTTGATTTCTTCATCAGTGAATTCAAGGGGGATATTTTTGATGATGCCTTGGGGAATGATGGAGAATTGTGCGATATAAGCTAGGATGTTAAATGTCTTGAGGGAAGGATGATTCATGATTAAATGGGCTTGTTCACGGGTACTGAATGAAACACGGATAGATTGTCCGATTTCCTTAGATCGTGTGGTTTCGCATTTGATTTTAGCTTC
Organism: Psyttalia concolor; assembly: GCA_030522845.1. Classification (NCBI taxonomy): domain Eukaryota; kingdom Metazoa; phylum Arthropoda; class Insecta; order Hymenoptera; family Braconidae; genus Psyttalia; species Psyttalia concolor. The sequence continues at coordinate 7,513 of JAPYZM010004108.1, forward strand.
TTCAAAGATTGTTGTGATTATTTTGGTTAGACGAAGGTCAGAGAGCTCGACTATTTCGGATTGGGTAGAGTCAGCTTGAAACATTACGTTGTAGCGACCAGGCTGGTTATATATAGCCCGGACGGCTAACAATTTAGTTGTGTCTCAGAGTCACGTCTTGGACTTGCGTCCAACGCCCAGAAAGCGAATCGTACTCTTCAACCTGAAGCGGGAAAAGTATAGAGATCAGCCCACGCGTATATACATGAAGAGAGCTAGCGCCAGTTGGTTCTCAATCCAGAGAATGGAGAGAGCAATTAGGAAATGCAAAGCATATAACAATGTAACTACTGAGGTGTGAAAACTAGAAAGCAGTCAGGTAGGGCTCAGCGCTCAGAGCCAGTCGAGCGCGAACTGGCCGAGTCCGCATCGGGTGCGCGCTTATATAGCCAAATCCTGGAGTGGGGGCAGCGCTGTGACGTAGCAGTGCGACGTAGCCCTGAGAAGTCCCCACTACGATACCGAAGCGTTGTCGCATGAAAGTGCGAGCTGCCGCTTCGGTAATGTAGCGATGGCTACAACGTCATATTTTCTGTTGGTGGCATTGGAGAGGAAGCGATTTTTTAACATCTCTGGGTGAATGGGAAGGAGGTGTCTTTTTTGAGAAAAGGAGCGATTGCTGATGGGATTCTTGTGTGTGGATGGTATGGGGTTGGGATTCAGAATCCATTATTGATGGATTGGAGAAATAGGGGATTGTAGGAAACTAGATGAGGCCGATACGTGGGCCTGTTTGGCAACTCGTTCTGGATCCGAATCTGGATCCTCTGAGGAGTCAAGATTGTATTCATTCATGTTCTTTCTTTTCATGGTTCCTCCCTCAGTTTCCATCCTTTCGTGAGCTTGAGCACTATGGGGGATTTGATGAGGAAGAGGAGAGAGAGAGAGTGATAGGATAGGAAGAAGCGTTTTGCCAGGAAAGATGAGGGGTTTCATTTCTGGAGCAGATTCCGTGTTGTTGTTAGAGCAGAATGGGATGTATTCATCGCACAGAGCAACATCGACATGCTGCCGCTGGGGGTCGAGATTTGATAGCGGTGATGGTGAGTGGCCGCTGAGAAATGGGTCCTTATAAAGATTGCAGGAGTAGGAAGAAGTAGGTGATTCTGGTGGAGAGTTTTGGTGGTTCTGTGAGTTTACATGTGGGTTAGACATGTTGGTAAAAATTGTTATTTAGATTTAAGGTATTTGAGATGGAATAGATGTAGATGTAGCAAGCCTTCTAGAAGTTATAGCAGTAGCAGAAGCAGCAGTGACAGCGACAGTGGTAGCGTGGCAGCGTGGCAGCAAGATGGCGGCTCCCCACGCCTGTGGGGACGCCGTTTGTGTGTCGGTAGATGAGTTTGCGTAGAACAGTTTATGGTCACAGTTAAAGGTTTGATCGTGCAACTAAACTATTAGTTGATTGGGTTAGAAGATAAAGTGGAAAAGAAAAGCGCTAAAAGGTTAAGCGTACGGTAGTAGACAAGAGATAAGCCACAGGGTATATAGGCACGTCTGAACACTACGGATGATAGTTCGGAACTCCCGATTTGAACATAATGCTAATACCTTCAATTAGGTAAAGGTAATTCATTAGCAAACAAATGGCAAATGTATAGTATAGGTCCACCTAAACGAATTTAATGAGACTTGTTGAAAAACATCGGTTTCGGTCCATCAAATGTGAATCGGAGAACCGCTTTTGAGGGAAGCCGTTGCTGTGGGTTTAATTTTCATTTTAAGCACAGTTGTTGGAGACTCCAAACATCAAAACAAAGGTGTCCGAGGCACTCATCTTAACAAGTGGGCATGACCACCGCGTTTCGACGATTTGTGGTTCGATTTCATAGAAAAGTGAAAACGTGTGATAGACGATCAGGACTCAGTATATCTGTGAATTGTGCAAACAACGGTAAAGGGATACAACACCACTCTCAAAATACTTTTTTTTATTATGGCTCCAAATTCCCGTGAAAATCTCGATTAATTCACCAATTAGTATCTAAACTAATTATAATCCACAATATACTCAAGTCTGACTCAACTAGTTGAAAAGTTATGTAGATGAGCCCGTTTGTACACCATAGTGCACCTTTTGGGGTTCACTCCAACCGCGCCCGTCGGGAACCCAAGGTAGCGTTAAGCGTTGGAGAGGTTTGTTACACCTTTCCGCACGTTGATTTGTGAGATTTCAGAATTTTAAAATTATTAATTTTATTTTTCACCTTCACTTGGGACGGAGTGGGATAGGTGTCGTACAACTACCCCGGCATACCGAGGTTCAAATTGCCTATGTCCTGACATGGACATAGCCAAAAATACTCCTAAAATTAGTTTATTTTATTATAGGAAAACCAGCACATTTGGAGAAAAATCATCCTTAGATACATAATATAATTCGAGGATAATCTTTCTCATGTATTTTCAGATTTTCGTTAAATGGGCGAAGAGGTTTGATAACTCCATAGCAACCGATGGAACTTCGGATTTTCACGAGTTTAATTATCTTTAAGCCTCTAAGCGTCATTTTTTTCGGTCGGTAAGTTAGTAGCCAGTGAAGTTTACACTGCCGCCGCACCGCCTACCGTCGCGCGTCTGTCTATTATTATCCTAGCCGGCAAGCCCTTAATAATTTCACTTATCAATTTTTTAAATAATTTCTTTATCCTTCAATATAAAATTAATAATCAATAAGATATTTAAGTTGCACTCATTAGGAGCGCATTAGTTTTAAGAGTGGTGAAATAATAGTGTATGAATAAAGAAT
>JAPYZM010004110.1:0-10263 GCA_030522845.1 Psyttalia concolor
AAATCATTTCAAATATAATTCTCAATTACTGATGATGCGTTGAAAGTCGATAATTGAAATTTCAAATTAGGGCAACCAAAATTATTTTTATGAAAGAAAAAATTTTAGATTTGCCTCCACCCGCCCAACATAATATTTTCGTCGACAAAGGTTGTCCCTTTTTGTGGTTATATTCTGAGCCATTTGAAAGTGCTCAAGCATATTTTCTCGACAAAAAATGTTTTTTTTCTTAAGGTGTCCGTTTTGCCCCAACCTCCCCTATACATTTTGACACTAGGCCGTGAAGAACTTTTCTGGCGAATATGAGGTTACAGGACGAGCCGAAGGCGAGTTCTGTAATCATATGAGGCAGAAAAGTTTTCACGGCCGCGGAGCGGCCGTGAAGTAGTGCTTTACGGACTGAGTGACAAAAACATGATTTTTCTCCCCGGCGTAGGAGTAAAGTCACAATTCCCTCCCGCGCAGCAGGAGGGAAGTGTGTACTTTGCTCCCGCCGGGGAGAAAACAATATTTTTTATCACGACGTTTGTGGGCGGTCTTTCACGGCCGCGAAACGGCAGTGAAGTAGTGCTTTACGGACTGAGTGACAAAAAATATTGTATGAAACTTGTGCGTTATGGTGTTTTTCTGGCTCGTGAGATTATAAACGAGCCAAAAATACCATAACGCACATATTGCATAATATATTATTATTTTATATTTCATCTGTTTTTTATAGATCAGTACAAGAATTTAGAACTTATTTCAAACATAAATGCAACCGCTTAAATTTTTTCACAGGAGATTAGAATTTAATTTTATTTTCAATCATAGTCGGCTCGGAGAACTTTTTTTTTGCAAAATTGTCTTCCTTTATTGTTGTGTTTATTCTTTGGAATATTTTTCACTTTCTTCATTTTTTCTTGCGAAGTTGACGGAACACAAATTATTTGATTTACTTAAAATCATTTTTTTTTTTGTAATTTTTTGGAAATTCTGGAAAAAATAAAAATTTCTGTACTGCATAGTATAGATGACAGTATAATATACTAAGAAGGGTGGCAAAAAATGTTGCCCTATTTTTTAAAATGTAGGGATTAATTTCTAATAACTTCGATATTTTCTGGATCATATTAATTTCGAGCGTTTTTTACTTTTACTCCACATACTTACATTCTACAAGGACATATCAACGGGCTGATAATCGTCTCTGACTTTGAATGGTAAATATCTTGAAACGCGTGAATAACAGCGTTTTTGAGAATTTTTGAGAATTAATGGAGATTATTATAAAAAATACTTCTCCGCAGCCTATCCGTAAACTATTCTGAAGTTCTTTAACGATTGAAGGACTTTAATTGAATTATATTTTTCGAAAAGCCCGCCCTTAGAATACGCCATCACTAGAGATGAAGATGAAATTACCTGAGGATAATTAGAAATATTGTTAATCATTTTTATTATAATACAAATTCTTTAAATTTGTCGGGGACAGTTTAGCTACTGGATACCCAAGTGAACGATTTCGCTCCCGATAAACAAAGATATGCCCCTGGGAATTAATACTCGATATGTATTTCCTGGAATAGGTCGTAATATTTCGCGGAATCATGAGGCATACAACTGCGAAACATATCCAGCGATTAAATTTTTTTTGTAATGAGAATCTTTTGAAATGTTCCAATCGAGAGATCTTGAACTAGGTTTTTAAAGAATGTCGCGAAACTAAACTAGAATGTCTGCAAATTAATTATCCCACGAAATCAGACAACTATTCTAGTAAATCCAAGAATTATTATAATAAATTTCAAATTTTAAATCTTGGAGCGTACCAGAATATTTTTCAGTTTTTTTATAAAATCAATATTTTCATTTTTTACACCGAAACCTTTAAAAATATTCCACCGCCATCGAAGTCTTACATTTTGGTGAATAACAATTTTTAGGATACGCGCTAAAAACAATTCGTTTAGGATTGAAAAAAATACTATACTAAGTCAAACAAACCGATGTAAAATCACTCAATTTCACCTGTACTTATCCAATTTTTGTAGTTGTCCGGTTGTCACACTGTCGTAAAGGAATTTGCTGTCAAATCGCTCGTGATTTCTGCAGCTCGAACACCCTGGGTATGAAAAAACGATGGTATTCTCGCTTGGTCCGGAGAATTTTCCACCGAAAGCCTTGACAAACACGCACTTCAATTCTCCTCGACTTTTCAATTGAAAATAACAAAAATTAATTAATAAGAATTATACCTCAACAATATTAGCCATTTCGTGAATCTGGCTATCAGTGTATCCATCCAAAAAGAATTTCATAGGATAACCGTTGATAAAAAATAACTCATAATTGAATAGTGACATTGTTAATTCTAATGACAATTCTCAATGACGAACGCAGATTGACGCTCGTTATTATGACTGACGCTCTCGCGCTCGATAATCAGTGGTCATGCGGAAGATCAAAGCGAGAGATATGGAGTTGTAGTTCATAAATATAATATGAAAAATCCTCAGAAGATGGCAACACACCTTGCTCACAAGATTTTCGCTACAAGCCAGCTATTACTGACCTTAAATTCCGGGAGAACCGGATAGCCTATTAAATTTTCCAATATTCTATCTGGACTTGGACAATAAATGACAACAGTTGGAGGACTGTTTTTTGACTGATAACACCAAATATACGAACTTTTGCTGTTATATTTTGATGAAGAACTCTTTGTAAGCTGGAAATGCCGGTTAGAGAGCTGAGTAAAAGGTTTCACGAGTTTTTGGGAGAAGAAAAAAAATAAGGGCGATTTTACAAATGTAAGCTACACTAAATCATTTTCAAGAATGACTAATAAACAAATTTTTTTTCTGAACTCATCGGGAGTCCAAAATATGTCACGGATAACCGAAAACCGAAGATATCTCTAAACTTTATATGGAAGAGTCTACATATGTTAAATAAATGAGTAATTTTCTCGTCACATGATTTATATATGAATGAATCTGAACAATATAAGTAATCATTGCTTTCGAATGAATTCTTCCTTGTACAACCAAAGATACGTCCTCGGTCTTTAAATGAATCTTTAACTTTAATAATAAATTATCTTTTTTTTTCTTCCATTTCATCGTCTACATTTTTCGATTTTTACGGTTGTCTAATAAATTACAATGTTTTTCACCTGCTTCATATTTCCTAATATTAGTTTTCCGATTTTTATTACTCATATCAACAATTTTAGTTGTCTATTATATTCCGTAAATTGGAATGAATTATGCCAAATTAAGAACTCTCATGCACGTTTTATTTTGTTCAAAAAAATACAGAAGCCTTTAAAATCTATTATTTCAATTCTTATCCGATCGTGCAAAATTGAATGGCAGACACTGACTTCTATTGAAGCTAGTATTTGGATGATCGTCTAAGGAAATCCAAATACCTTCTCTTCTTTCCCTCTTCGAAGGCCCTAATCACTTCAGGATCATCAATGTAGTCTGCAACGTGGTATCGAAGGTAATTCCTGTAATGGCTTCTCAAACTTGTCCACGAACGAGGCGGAACTAGGATCTAGAATAATTTAAATCAACTATGAGAGGCGTTACGTTATGGCTCATTGTAATAGTGAAAATTTATGAGTATCAATTTTTAGGAATATCAGGAGCCGTCGAATTCATCCATGATTGTACAACTTCTACTCACATTTTCCGTTTCAATTTGCTTCCAAGCTGTTATCGATCCGACGTTATCAATTAGTTTTTCTTTTATTATGTAGTCCATAATTTTTTGATCGTCCTCTCGCGAATATCTCGATTTCCTGGGGAAACATATTAAATACTTTACCTTCTTCAGTTTCAGAAATGTGATACTAAAATATAATTTCTACAAAAAAATGTACAATTTAAAATGTTTTCAAGTTCTCGTAGTGTAAACTTCTTAGAGAAATGCAATGTTTATTATCCTCGAGATGCGATGTTTAAAAAATAGAAGTTCGTATGAAAAAATTGTGCAAAAAAATAAGAAAAATTGAGAGGGAAGAACTGGATTCAGCTGGTGAGAGGATTGTGAGACGAGTCGAAGGGGAGTGTAACGATCATCGTGAGCTTTGACTAAATCAAAAGTTCAAAATGATTTTTATACAGTCCAATTTGAAGATACTTACAGCGTATATTTGGCCGGCTTTGCGATTTCGCCAAATTTGCAGGCACCCTTCAAATGTGTCCTGAGTTTACCCCGTAATTTTCCGTAGTAGTGAGAACGTAAGCTTGATCCCGAACGATATGGATTGACGAAGATCTGGAATATGAATAATAATTATGGATCACCAACGATTAATAACTAATACCCCAAGACAAAAGAAATCCCTCGCGCTGCACCCTCGGGATTTTAATATGCAAAACTACTCCCTCTCGTTGCTACGCAGGAAAGCATGAGAGAAATATCCGATAATTTTGGAGGTTTAATGGTATTCGACGGATTATTTCTGGTAATAGTTCGTGTCTTCTTTGCACTACGCAGAATACGATTTGACAGTTATTGGGTTAAAGAAACAATTGCAGAGCTACAGGTAAATTATCAAAACCTACAGGGAGATTATCTAAAGCTAGAGGTAAATAACCGCCGATATCGTTCAGTCAGCATAACTTCTAACATCAAACGAAGGAGTGGGGGTAACGCGATCATACGCAAAATGGATGTGGTGGGGGTAGCATTTCATGTTAAAAGTTATGCTGACTTCAGTATATTTTATTGGGGAGGTAGGTCATGTTATTGAATACGGAGCTCTGATTGGCCCAGGGGAGGCCAAATCCGATTGCCAGAAATAATCGTTTTAATGTACGTTTGCTCTCTCCACCGCTGCCCAGATATCGACACCTGGTGTCTTGTTCTCAGATATATATTCCAACAGCTTTAGAGATTCTTCCTTGGAGTAGGGAATGAGATCACTGAAAGTAAAGAAAAAGAATCTGTAGTCTTCGCCATTTATTACAAATAAAAAAATTACGAACTCACATGATACGTTTTTTACTCTTAGTTCCCTCAGGATTTTCATTGTCCCTCAAAGGAGAATTCTTCTTCTGCTCGTGATTTTCATCTTCACGTGAAGGAGACTTGGACCGCGTCTTTTTGTCATGCATGACCTCTCTTAATGTCTCCCCTGATGTAGAAGGAATTGCATCAATCGAATCATTCCCCGATTTTTTACTCTTGGAGATGCAATTGAATATGCCAGCGGACGCCTGTGGTACAGCTGACGACGATGGTTTATTGAGGTCATTTGGAGAGTTGGATATTTCGGAAACCTCTTCAGACTGAGTCAACTTAGGAGTCGCTGCTGCAAATTTTCCACGATGACTTCGACCGCAATCTTCTTCCACTTTGATTTCTGTGCGAACTTCAGCCAATGGAAGCCTAAAAGAAGTTAAACATTTTGGTCGCTACCATATTCAAACAAAACTATGCTACACTATGAAAAATTGTTTAATAAGTATTTGAGATATTAGTACAGGAATAAATATAAATGTGAATGGATGCAGTGTTCTTATAGAATTTGATGGTTTTAAAATCTAGAAAATTACGTAATTTTTATTTTGAGGTAATTAAAAGGAAATTGACGTTAAATCTTTTAAATCACGAATTTTTGTTATTTTAGGAATAATATTGGAATTTGAAGAATCCTCTCAAAAATTCTGAGAGGGTTACGTTGACCCCTATGACCTTTGTTTCTTGAAAATTGAAACCCTGATTCGCAGCAATTGCTCTAATTAATGAAGTTGGAGTGATTATTTTCTTAATCAACCGAAAAATGTATTCGGATAAAAATTGATGAAAAAAATTGTAAAAATATTCAGGACTTTCCAACAATTTTTCGTACGGATTATCCATAATTTTTCAGTAATTTTCTGAATATCATTTAATTGCGCGTATGTCATTCCGTTTATGAAGTATTTTATTCTACAAACATCATTAAATGCTCGCGATCAACGCAAATATACTGAAGATAAACATACTAAAATGCATTTACTTTTTATATACCTATAATAATCCAATTTTGCTAGATGTCCTGTAGTCACACTGTCGAAAAGAAATTTGCTGTCAAACCGATCACAATTTGTGCTGCTGGAAGCTCCAGGGTATGAAAAAATGATAGTATTCTCTCCCGGTCCGGAGAAGATTCCACCAAAAGCCTAGAGCACGTGCGTCAATAATCTCCAATAGAAAACAGCGAATTAATTCCCGAAATTTATACCTCAACAATCGCAGCTGTTTCCCGAATCTGAATATCTGTGTATCCATCCAGATAGAATTTCATGGGATAGCCGTTTATAGTAAACAACTCATAATTAAATAGTGACATTAATGATTCGAGTGGTAAACATTGACAATGGCGAAGGGACATCGAACATTGACATTATGATTATTTTGCTTCCAGGTCCTTAATCACTGGTTGTGAAGAATCAAGAGAATGATATGCATGACTCTCAGAAGATGGCCACACCTTTTACCATTTACATTTACGCTATACACGAGTCAGTCGATAATAATAATAGTATCCTTTGTACTTAATACACTATAGATTATCATTGCATGTCAAATCCGGACAATTCACACTATTTCATTTTGTCATCTTTAAGGCTTCATTACAACTTTTTCAAACATCCTGCGATGTTTAAAGACAACAAAAAACAAAAACCAAGAAATTTGAGTATTTAATGAAGCAATAGTAGACGAACTTCCATGATTAATGCCCTCAGCCAAATGTTATCTACATTGTTTTTATTGGAAATTTGTCATCTACAAACTCGTTTATTTGGAAACTTATTTGTTGTAATCAGTAGATCCTCAAAAATGATAAATAGATATTTGAAAAAAAAATTAGAGAAAGTTAGGAACATTTTCAAAGAGCCTTTCTGAGAAATATTGAAAAATAAGTGCAAAATAAGGGCACAATAAAAAATGGGTAATTGCTATGGCAAATGGCGTTTACGAGATGTCCACATGAGGGGGGGATTGAATTCTTCCAATCTTTCTTTCTTTCTGCGAAATCTTCCAATCCTTCGCAGATAGGGCATTAATTCAAAAAAGGCCGTTTGGAACCTTTTGCTCGCGAACAGGAAGCTTTGAAATTGTCGGATTTTTCGATTTTCTAATTTTGCGTGGAAATAGTGTAGAATGGTCTGAAACCCAAAAAGACGGAATTTGAGCACCTTGTGTGTATGTTCGCATGGCCAATTTGGCCAACTCGGTGATATTTTTTTTAGAAAATTGGAAGAATAATTGACTAAAGTTATTTGAAAGGGCTGAAATTTTGGGATATTATAGGCATTAGTGAGGACTAAGTCTGGGCCAATGTGCAGCTCAATTGGGGCCAGCCGTTCTTGAAAAATCGCCAGTTGTTTCTGAAAACTTCCTAGCGAAGCCCTAAAAAACTATCCAACCGATTTCAATTTTTTCTTTCAAAATGTTCGTCTTGACGAGCTCTATCCATATCCATATAAAGTTTTCGAGATATTTCAATTTTTCGTTTTTCCGAACAAATAATTGTTCTCACTCTAGCATTTCGAAAAATGATTATATTGACTTCAACTTTGGCACGAAGTTTCCTCCTGGTAGTGAAATGTTTAGAATTGAACTTGGGCTCAATCGGTCCAGTCGTTTCTGAGAAATCGCTATTTGTTCTTCCGCTCGATTTCGCTCATCCAGAATACCAAACTTTGGTATCACAAAACCTAAAATTGTACAAAATGAAACTTGGCACAAAATCAAATGTTGGTAACAAAATATTTGGGATTGAAGATGGGCTAAATCGATCCATTTGTTCAGGAGATATTCAGCATTGCTATGAGAAGAAAAAATAAGTTTGACGGTGTATTTTTTTACAGAAATTGCAGATCCATGACCTTTCCCTGCATTTGCAGGGAATTCGTTCGGAAGCCTGCTATGAATTAAATTGGTAGAAAGTAAAATTTAAAGAGACAAATAATACATAAAGTGATGGTGTCGATGACCCGGGTTCGCTTCCGGTCACCGGCAGTCAAAATTTGTAAAAAATTTGTAGCACTCTGATCTCACGATTCACTGCCAAGCGGTAGTCTCGTAACAGAGACGACTGTACGTGGCCAAGGTTTTCCCCTCAGGGTGAGGTTTTTCCTCGGTCTTTGGCGAATGCGGTACAGCGGGGTCGGGGGGTGGGAAGGGTAAATACGTAAAAACCCGAAAGGGTATACGTGAGGACAGGAAAAAAAAATTACTTAAACTGATCGCCGAATGCCTTCTGCCAAATAGGCTCGCACACCTACTTGTTTTTTTTCATTTTCTTCACTCATGACCATTCATTTGATAAACAATTGCGATACTAATTGTTTGTCACTTAACGTAGTGCGTGTTCTCAACTATTCCTCCCAGTTATTTAACATTCTTCGTTTTACGCTCTACTCACAAATTTGTCAACTTTTCTCTTTGAAAATGTTCTTTATTTTCTCTAGTTTTTTGAAAAAACTATATATTGATAATTCTTGGAGATCTATTTATTACAAAAAATGAGTTTCCAAATACGCGCCATTTTAGATAAAAAAATTGACAAGAAAAACAATCTATAGAACGTCTGGCTGAGGGTACACCCGGACCTTAAGGCAATCAACAACGGCTGAGAAATTAATTTTTTCGAGTACTTTCGGAGTATTTCTAATTCTCGGTGGGAAAAACAAGATTTAAAATGAACTGTTTATGATCAACAATGTTGTGATAAAATTCAGTAATGCCATCACATATTTGTCATAAGAGCTGAGTCACACTAATGATCTTAAATGATTTGATGTGATGATTAAATGCCCGTCTCTTTATCAAATCTATTTCTCCGATTCACGCATGCAACTTCCCTATCGGACCCGTTGATTGTGATTTAATTCAGTGTCGATTGTATGAATCTAGAGAATCACTTAATGGATTGTTATAAGATCAACAGTAGATTGTGAAGTCGAGGGTAGCAATGTAATTGCGAATCTATCGTCGATCTTAATTATTACACTCCACTGAGTGATTCTCTAGATTCATACAATCGACTGGTCCGCCAGGGTTGATTAAATAATTCTAGTCACGATCTAAGACAGCCATTTACACTAATTTAATTTCAGTAATGAACAATGTCGAATAATAAAATGAAAGCAATCACGCAAGGATATCCAATTTTTCGTAGATCAAACGAATTGAATAAAATTGTAAAGAAAAATAATATTTATTCATCTGAAGAGATCGAATATGAATTATGAGGTGGGCGATTGAAATACGAATGAATGAGTGACGTTTAACAAAATAAATAAATAAATAAAGTAGAAGTTTAAAATAAGATCGGACCGCTTTGAGTAAAATGGAGTAAACGAAGTCTTTACGATAATCAACATCTGCGCCGCCCGTAGATCATCATCGTTTTCGTCTCAACGTTTTATCAAACTCTGCCAATATTTTTTCATCATCGATGTACTTTGCCAGGTCATACTGGAGATGATTGAAGAAGAATTTTTGCAAATTTTTTGCTGTTCTCTCGTGCTCGAGGAATATCTAAGAAAAAAAAAATAGAACAATCGTGAAAATATATTTAGTAGTGTTGTCAAATTGTTTACAAGAGTAGCTAGACTGCAAAATTTCCTTTCATTCGCGTACCCTTTCGGGTTTTTCGTAACCATCCCACAGGGGTAGAAATTTTTGGTAAAAATTCCCGTTCCGTTTGGTAATCGTTCACAATTTTCGACGTTTCCTCAATAATATAGTAAAATTCACTATCTTTAACAAAAAATATGCACACGTCTCGATAATTTTTAGTCAGGGGTAAATAAATTTGATTGGCCGGTTGGATAATTTCATACCCTTCGATAAATTTTTCCTGAGCAGTCAACAAATTTTACTGAAGCAGTAAAAGTTGGTAGCAGTAGATTACAACAGTAACTATTTCTGAATAATATATCGGGTCGTTCAAGTGCAATTGCTTAGAAAATATATTCTACGTTCTAACCGGCCATAATGATTAGGAGAACGCGATGTGGCTCCGGCGGACATCCAAGCTAAGCGGCGTTGAGCTAGCTTATAGTAATCAGGTGATCGTTTAGGACCATCAAGCTCACACAAAAATTACGGACAGTAGGCCCGGCATAGTGGCAGATAGTCCCATAGATAAATGACAAATGAAAAAAAAAATCATTTATGCCACTCCTGCCTGAAACCGGCTGATTACGCACTCGGCGCTTCGCGCCTTGTGCCTAATTCAGCCGGTTCCAGGCGTCGTGGCATAAAATT
>JAPYZM010004116.1:0-10073 GCA_030522845.1 Psyttalia concolor
GAAAAGTAAAAAAAAATCGAGCAGCTTAAATTTGTCTTTTTAACCATTCAGATGTACGATTAATTTTTCGAAAGCTATTAGATACAGAATTTCATTTGCTCGGCAGTCAAAAAAAAGTTGGAACAATTTAAGTATAATAAAACATTAAAACCTCAATTTTTAAGCAAATTAAAAAATTTCGAAGTTGAAAAATGTAGAAAATATTTAGCAGCCGCTTGAAATATTGATCAATTATTGAGATTTATAAACAATCATCAAAAACCTATTAGCTAAAGAATTTGATCTTCTTCGTCTGCCAAAAATTAAATTCAAAAATGTTCATTGCAATAAAAGATAAAAATTTAGATTTTTCTCATTACATATTTTACCTATTAGGTTGGTTGGCTTGAAAATGGTCCAAAAATTCGCTCGGGTAGTGGTGGATGGACCCCTGAGGCACGAAATGTCCCCATTTCATTGAAAATATGCAGGAAAAATATTTCTATTTTAATTCTGGCATTTTTCGTTATCCTCAACAACAAAAATCTTTTCTTTCAGTTTTATTATTACTAGAAACCGGATGGCTCTGTGCCGGTGTCACATGGCTAGTATATTATTACACAAATTGTCCAGCAGCGCAAGCCAAAGAAGTCATTCTAGGTAAGTTCACCGGGAGATTCACCAAAATCTCCAGCTGAGCCCCAATAAACAGACCGGCTTTTCAGGATTAGTTATTTGCAATTGGTGTATATTGGCGTCTGTGATGGTGACAGTCTGGTGCACTTACGACGCCGCCGGAAGGTCCTGGGTGAAGATGAAGAAATACCAGAGGAGTATGAGAGAGGCCGAGTCCCGGGGCGGTGGGAGAATGCACTACAAGCGGAGTGGCAGTAGAAATAGAAATTGGAGGCAGCGGTATTACGAAATTTAATTTTCCATAATTTATATCCTCCCCTGATTTCACTTGAACAAATTGTTGCCATTTAGGAAAGTAATTAGGGCGTACCAGGACAGCTGGGATAATCGGTGTCGAATGCTGTTTTGCTGCATGGGAAATTCAGACAGAAATAGAGTGAGATTTTGAATAATTATCAGTAATTCTTTTTGAGTATTTTCAAATCGTCAGGTTGATACTTACTGAGAAAATTAGTAGAGAGAATTGTATCTAAAAAAAGGCCAGTAGAATTGTTTATGAAATTTGTAAATTGTATTTACCAACAAAATCCACTGGAGATGTCTAGTAATTTTATAAATTAAGACTTGTTTTCTTGGAATTAAAAAAAAAAATTATCTCCCTAGATTTCCCAGATTTCACCGTTTTTTCGCGTTGCTTTTCTTGGGGGAATTACACACGCGAAAAAATATGAAAAATTACCATTTTATAATGAACCCAACCGGTATAATCTCTTATTAGACGATAATCAGGTGTATCAAGTGTCAAATGCCGATAACTATATAATTATTGAAGTATAACCAGAGCCTCAACGCCCTAGGCATTTTACTCGATATAGACAATATAGCGGTCGAATCCACTGATGAAAAAAAACGTTAATTACTATTCCTACCCACACAGCATACACTTGAGAGTTAATTATCGCCTAGAAGAGATTTCTGGCGGTTTGTTTCACTCCAGAATTATAATTTTTCATGTTGTGTCACGTGTGTAATTCCCCAAAAAAAGAAAAACGACACAAAACTGTAAAATCTGGGAAATTCTCTGGAATCTAGGGGAAGAAATAAAGAAAAATGTCGAGAAAACGGCCGTTAATCTCTAAAAACAAGTTCAATAAAATTGTTAAGCAAATTTATAAATTCCATATTTTCCAAAATATTGATCTGCGATCAGTAAAAATTCTCCTTTTTTCCCCAGAATTCTTTCGCCGATATAGCAAGACTCCTGAGCGATTTCTTTCGCGACCTGGACGTCGTTCCCTCAGACGTTGTAGCTGGATTAGTGCTCCTCCGTAAATTTCAAAAGATCGAACGTGAACTCATTGTTAAACAGCGAAAAAACGATACCTACGAATTTTTATCCGGCGTACCCATAACACCGAGGACCAAATTTCTCTCTCTGACTGAGGACGGTGATTTGGCACATTTTCAAGACACCATTCACTACATGCACTTCGCCCTGGCTGCCTACGGCTGGCCATTATTTTTTATCAATCACACAACGGGCCTCTGCCAATTGTGCACCAGGTGAATTATATTTAGGATTTCTCTTACAATGTCTATCTCAAACTTTCATCTGTAATAACTCAATTTTCCGAGACTTTGCTTTATTATAACCGAAATTGATTAATAATTAGTATTTACAATGAATAAAAGAAGAATAATTAAAGGTTAACAATTGTTAACGAACCTATTAGGGCCCGGCATACTCGATTTTTTTATCCCTAGATTCTCTAGAATTTCCCAGAATCTCTGCTCACTATAGCCGTTTACGGGGTTACTAATGACGGCCGACAACGGGCATAGAAAATCATGATATTGGGGTCATACGAAAGGTCATAATATCCAATATGTCGGCAATTTGGTCTCCGAGGGGAGTAATGATTAGAGTGTAATAATAACCGACAAAATTCTCCAATATGGCGGCCGAATTCACTCGAGACGCAAACACAAATGACGATTCCTACAACAACAATAAAGACTTGAGACCTAATTACCGACATCCTAGATTTAATGACCTTTCGTATGACCTCAAGATGATAATTTTTCACTGTTGATTTCGGCCGTAATTAGTAGCCCCGTTAACGGCTCGAGTGAGACAGGATTCTGGGGAATTCTGGGTAGTCTTGCGATGAAAGTAGAAATAAATGCACTATTGGCTCTTGCAATTTTTGCAGACTGCGATGTGGTTGTTTGCCCTGCATAAAACACGAGGACGACGCTATAATAGTCGAGGACAATTGTTGTCAGTGCAACTACGCTGCACTGCGTCGTATGGTAGAAATTGGGGAAATTGACATTATTTATGCAACATTTCACGTTGACGTTGGTGAAACACCCTTTTTTGTGGCACTCGATTACACGAAGAAAAAAGTTGTCATCAGTATTCGTGGTACACTCAGTATGAAGGATGTCCTCACTGACTTGAATGCCGAGGCTGAAGTACTGCCATTGACACCACCCAGAGATGACTGGTTGGGGCATAAGGGGATGGTGCAAGCAGCTGAATACATTAGGAAAAAAATTTATGACGAGCAGATCATTACGACAGCTTTTGCCAAGGTGAGATTTTTCTGCTAAGTACTCCGGGTGGAAATCTTTTTAATAATTATGAAGTTTTTTTTTTCCAAATGATCGGAAGGTTTGAATAATTGATGAGAGATGAGGTGAATTGCCAACCACTGGAGTCTTACGAGACGAAATGTGAGGTTAAGTTGTCGAGTGTAAAATAAGTTGTTGGATTTCGAAACAAAAAAAGGAAAAAAAAATCATTTCTGTCATAAAAAAATGAAAGGACTAGCAATTAAGGCTCGGCTTGCTATATTTTTTATTTTTGTCCCTAAATTCCCTCGAATCCCTGCTCATTACAGTCGTTTACGGGGCTACCAACTACGACCGGAATTAGCCATGAAAAATTATGATCTTCGGGTCAAACGGAAGGTCATAAAACCTAAAATGTCGGCAATTAGGTCGCCAGTAAATGTTGTCTTCGTAGGAATCATCGTTTGTATTTGTTTGACGAGTGAAATTCCTCCGCCATATTGGAAAGTTCCTCCGCCATATTGTCGTGGTCTGGAGATAAATAGGCGTTCGTTATATGTACATCCTTATATTCTAATCGTCCTTATTTCCCTCGGATATTTAATTGCCGACATATTAGATATCATAATCTCTCGTCTGAGCTCAAGAACATTATTTTTCATGCCGGTTTTCGTCTGTAATTAGTAACCCAGTAAACAAATTTCTTTTTTTAATGATCTCAATTTACGTGAAAACAACACTTGATCAACGAATATAATCAAAAGATGTTGATAAAAAAAGTGTCCTCTTGCAACTCTAGTTCTTTGAAATCCAGGATCCCGCAAGAGGAACAGATGAATTTGGCTTGACGTTAGTGGGCCACTCTCTCGGCGCTGGGACGGCATCAATTCTCGCAATTCTCCTCAGGCAGGAATACCCAGACCTGGTCTGTTTTTCCTACGCACCCCCTGGGGGTCTTCTCAGCATGCCAGCTCAACTTTATACCCAGGAATTCATAACATCTGTGGTGGTTGGTAAAGACGTAGTGCCTAGGATAGGACTCCGACAAATGGAGAGTCTACGTGCTGACTTGATAAACGCCATAAAACGCAGTGTCGATCCCAAGTGGAAGACAATAGCTTGCTCGGTTATGTGCTGTGGGTGTGGATCAACACCAACTTCAGCAGCGAATCTTGAGGCCGGCGGTTGCATTGCGGAATACCAGAGGGACAAGGATCAAGCGAGGGCCCAAACAATTGTCCCGAGTGATTCTAGCATTGCCCTCACACTTCATACGCCACTCTATCCACCTGGGAGGATCATACACGTTGTCAGGCATCACCAGAATAAGGGAGAGTGAGTATTGGAAAGGTCCTCTGGGTGACTAATATCGATCACGCAGAAATTTCAGAGATAAATCTGATAATATCGACCGAATATTTTGTATTTCTGGGGGGAATTCTCTTGATAATTCAAGTCCAGAGGAATAATTTGTGCAGAACAATTCAATACCAGCGATAAATAATTCTCGATAATTTTTTTTTCTCTGTTACAGACCGAAGTACGAGTCCAGGTGGAGGTGAGTTGATAATGACTTGACATTAAGGCAATCAGATGACAAAGTATAGACAATTTGTCAATGAGTAAATGTTGTAAGTAAGGGAGATATTATCGAGGGGAACTATTCGAGTCTCTGTTGGGCGATTTTATGAAGTATTTATTTATTTTATTTTACACATTTTGTTACTTTTCCAGAAATTTACTGCGAAAAGGGGAGCCAGTTTATCAAGCTCTTTGGGCAGGTCCAGGTGACTTCGATGAAGTCCTCATCAGTCCTGTTATGATACAGGATCACATGCCCGACACAATGCTAAAAGCCCTCAATAAGGTAAGCAATCGACAATTTATGACCGATGAGGGAGTTGTGAGGAGTAGACAAATACCGATAAGTAGAAGTTCCTCGGTGAAACCAGGCACTTACGAGCCACTCGAGGAGACTGTCGATAGTCAAGACATCATCATTGATGCTGATATCGGTGGAATATCTCCACCGAGTTGTCAAAATATTGACACTGTCAATTGTTCAATTAACGGAAGTTTAACAACTGAGACTGCTAGTAATATTGTCGTTGATGTGCAAGTGCACGGGTCTGATTAATTAGTTGCTCAGTAATTAGTTGGCCAGGTCGTTAATTGTTAAGTCAATATGAAACGGTAGTTGTGAGTGGGGATGAATTATCGTTGATAAAATATCATACGAGAGGAAAAAGCAATCACGAGTTACAAATCTTGTGAATTTGTCTGGTTAGTATATAGAATTTTTCTATTGAATTGGCTGAATGAATATTGATGATATTATGGGGTTCTGGTGGGGAAGAAGGGCCTTAAATTTTTTGTGAGTTATTGAGGCCCCGCTTAGTCGAGTTCTTGTTATCCCTAGATTCCCCAGATCGCTAGGATCCCGGCTCATTGCAACCGTTTACGGGACTCCCAATTACGACCGAAAGCCGGCATGAAAAATTATGATATTTAGGTCAAACGAAAAGTCATAATATCCAATATGTCGGTAATTAGGTCCCAGGGGCAATCATGATGATTACGACATAATAATGGACGACAAATCATGATAAACTTATCCAAGATGGCGGCCGAATTTCACCCGTACGGGTAACAAACACAAATGATGATTCCTACGAAAACAATACATACTAGAGACCTAATTGCCAACATGCCGGATTTTATGACCTTTGGTCCACCCCCAACATCATAATTTTTCATTTCTACTGTCGCCCGTATTTAGTAACCTCGTAAACGGCTGCAGTGAGCAGGGATTCTGGAGAATTTTGAGGGATTTAGAGACAAAAGCTTAAAAAAATCGAGCAGCACAGAAATCTAATTTTCTTTATACAAAGCTATTGAAAATTAAATTCAACATTGGGACGACCCAGCGTTCGCGACGTGAAAGCAGTCGACGTGAACGCTAAAAAGGCGCGGAATTCAAAATTATTTTTTTCAAAATCAATAAAACTCTACAATTTTTTATAAAATCTCCTAAAGACCATTAATCCTCGTGATTCTAATAAACCATAATCTCTGTGATATTTTCTCCGATATTTCCTGCAATTGCCAATTTGAACAATTGAGAAGAACTAGTGTAATTGAATAGGACAAAGTTGAATTGTTTTTGTACAGTTTGTGATAAATATTAACAGTCCACTGTTGGCTGAGTGTTGAGTTGGCTGTGACTTTGGGAATTCAAAGAATTTACAATCCACATTCTGCCTGTCCGGTACTTTCACTCGTGTCACGCCGGTATCCAATAGTTGCCACAGATTTTATGGAAACCCCCCACCCTCGACTCCCAACCTTTCACGTACTCTTGGTCTACCATCGAAGTTTGCAATAGCCGGAAGTTGAACATCTTATGTCGACTGTGGGACAAAAAGTCGAGTGACTTCACTGAACAATTGCTTTGAGTTATGGGCGCGGTGCAGTCAATCCCAATGGGGCTATTTTTAATAATGACACTTCCCGCTGTGCTCGCAATATTCCCCCCTCCCCCCTCCCCCACCCCTCGGCCGGTGGAGAAGCGGCTTTATTACCCCTTGAATGAAGCATTTCGACTGGAGAAAATCAATAGATGAAAGGACTTTTTCAACTTTGAAGTAGATTTTCAAATGTCGTTCTCAAAATAAAAGAAAAAATTTTAAACACGAGATTTGACAAAATAAAAAATATTTCCTATTTTGAAATCGTTAATTATAAGTTTAATTATGTTATTTACGGATTAAAAATCACTAATTGGGATTTATTATGCCCAAAATTGGGAGAATTGTAAATTTTTTTAATTGAAAATATCGTCTATTTGAGAATATTTCGTCCGCAAAATAATTTTCAACTGAGTTGGCGCCCAGTCATAATTTTTCGCCCATGAGCCCCAAGTCTGACAAAAAAACGTGAGGAATACCGGAACGATGGGATTGCATGTAAGCCACTGGGGGAATGAAATCCGATTGTAACCCGCCTCCCCCCTTCCCCCTCCCCCCAGCCCAACCGGACCCCATTATCCGAATGGAGTATGATATTTTAATGGTGGCACTGTTGTGATACGTGAGATAGACAACATTTATTGTCCGTTATTTCGGAGTGAATGGAAGGATATGGAGGATGTGGCACTGTTGACAATAGTGGATTGTTGTAATTATCAGTTGCACGATCTGACGCCAAATTGTCGGTAGATACATCTGCATTATCATCTTCAGGAGAGATTTATGAGTATGTGAAGAAAATAGTTGTTCTCGGTATTTGATTGCCACATTAAGGCTCGGCTTGTTTTCTTTTTGAGCCTAAATTCCCCCAGAAGTCCTCAAAATGGCTGGCGATTAGAGCATTTTAGGGGGTTACTGATTACGGCCGTAAACTGGCTTGAAAAATTATGATATTGGGGTCAGAGGAAAGGTCATAATATCCAATATGTCGGCAATTAGGTCTCAGGGGGAATAATAGTGAGCAGAATATAATAATCCACAGATAATGGACGCCTATTTTCCCCCAGACCACGACAATATTCTCCAAGATGGAGGACGAATTTCACTCGTCAAGTGAGTGCAAAGGATAATTCCTATGAATACAACGGACACTGGAGACCTACTTGTCGACATTTTAGATTTTATGACCTTCCATTTGACCTCAAGATCATAATTTTTCATGGCTAATTCCGGTTGTAATTGGTAGTCCCGTAAACGACTGTAATGAGCGGGGATTTTGGTGACTTCTGGGGAATATAGATTGTTGAAACGGGCTTGTTAAACAATTATGAAATCAATTAGGCCATATTTAGGTTTGCAGAAATAAATTACCAATTGAGATATTATTTCATGATAATTTTATCGAAAATTAACAAATTGATTTTATTTCTTAAGACATTTTATTTTTTATTTTATGGAAAAAATTTTTTCTCGGGGATAAGTGTTTATTATTTGATTGAATATTATATTTAATACCTAATATTTAAGGCTGTTGACCTAAATATGCCACAAATGAACCCCAAAAAATTCTCAATATCTCCCAAAAATGTTGAAAAAAAAAACATGAAAATGCGGAATTTGGCGTGAGATCATTTGTTTATGATTGATGGAGTGTATAATATACATATCCACGCGCATGTGTAATTATTTGACACAGCATGGCGCGCAAGTAGTTTAATTAAGTAGATAGGAACAGCACGTAGAAAAAAAAATTTTCATGAAAATTCTGGAGAATTAATTATTATGGAATTTTCATTTCCATCAGCTGACTAGATTTTATATTAAAAGGTTCCAGCTTATCTTCGCTTCTCCAGTAGGAATCGATCCAATGAAATAGAAACAGAAGTGTAATTCAATTTTTCTATGCAATTTATGTCTCACTTTTTTCGTTCAATTGCTTTTTTTTAAATAGGACAAAGCAAAAAAAATCGCGTAGAGGAATTTCTGTTAAGAGAGTTATTAGAAATTCAATAGAATTCTCAAGATTTTTTCAATAAAAATTTTTTTCGTACGTTCCAATTTTTTCTAGTTACCGAAACTAGTGGAGACCTCAAGTTGTGCTGTACATTGTACATAGACTAGCTTTTTTAATTATTATTATTTTTCGACTGTATGAATAATTGTCTCACACCTGCTGGATTAAATTATTTATACTGCCTTGCATCAATTTCCATTAACAAGTCTCTCTAATTTTGTTGTATAATTTTTATGTAACTGAAATGAATTGTATTGATGGAATACAAATTACTGTTTTTTGTGAAAAAAAAATGTGCGTTATGATTTACAAATTTATTTTATGGTTTCACGTAAACGATGAAAAATCCTCCCCTGTCCTCCTTTCATGGCACAAGTGTGAAGTGAAGAGGCGGAGAGAGTCAATTGCGTCGAGAGGTCGTGGTTAGGGATGCGAGCAAAATTCATGAGACGTCACATGATGGTCATATGACCGTCAGTGAACCGTCACATTATCGACCCAGGACTGATCATTGACTGTCATGTGACAACAATATTTCCGATTTACTTTGAGATGGTCACATCGCGTCTAACTAGTGGCTCCACTACACATGTCTAATTACGACTAGTCTTCGGACGTTTTCTAATATTTTTTTTTCCCTAGATTCCCCAGAATTCCTCAGATTTCAGTTTTTATTTCGCGTTTTTTTACTTTACCTTTTAGTTTTTGCCTTATTAGACGATAATTAGGTGTAATAAGTGCCAAATGCCGATAACAATATAATTATCAAAGGATAATCACAGCGGCAAACTCCCTAGATTTTGCTCGATGTAGACAATATGGCGGTCGAATTCACTTATGAAAGACCACTCTAATTATCATTCTTACACCTACAGTAAGCGCTTGAGGCCTAATTATCGCCTAATAAGAGATTATGGCGGTTTGTTTCATTCCAAAATGATAATTTTTCTTTCTTTTTCACGTGTGTAATTCCCCAAGAAATAAAAAACTCCCCAAGTGACAAAAAACTGAAATCTGGGGAAAAAAAACTCGAAAAGACTAGCCTTAAGGAGCGGGTGCAATAGATCCTAATTTCGAAATCGCCGTGACTAATCACAAGAAAATAGTATATTATGCAACATGTGCGTAATGGTGTTTTTGGCTCGTGGGAGGTTGTAACACGAGGCGAAGGCGAGTGTTATAATTCCACGAGCCAAAAAACACCATTACGCACAAGTTCCATACAATATTTTATGTCATTGTGCCCGTAATCCGCGATTTAACCAGAAATAGTACATTATGTATCGAGGACGATGAGTGGGGCATAAGTCCGAGTTTGAGGTTAAACGCACGATTTTCAGCCGAGGCGAAGCCGAGGCTTAAAATTGTGCATCTAAACTCATACGAGGACTATGTGCCGC